>PVIU01015741.1:0-18948 GCA_004026605.1 Ondatra zibethicus
GGACTTCCAACAGGGCAGGGCACCATGCCCTCTTTCAAGGAAGAAGGGGGAGGGAGGAGGGGTGGGGGGGTAGTGGGAGGGGACCGGGAGAAGGGGAAGAAAGGTAAAAATTTTATATCTTTAATTATGTTCTTGAATGGAAAAAATAAAACAAAACAATGTATGGAAAAAAATAATAAATAAAAAAAAAGCAAAAAAGTGAAATAAAAAGCAATTAAGCTTGAAGTAAATGTAGGTTTGTTTGGAATGATGCATCCACACGCAGAAATACATCACAAATTTAGCCCCAGCATGAGAGATGCTGGTCTCGCTTGTGACCGTGTGGAATGTGGAGGTTTCTTTCCCTTCTGCTCAATTTTGCTGTGACATAGAATTGGCCTAAAAAATCCACTTAAAATATAAGTAAAATGTAAAAATAACTGCATGTATAAACTGCAAGAAGACTTCAAATAAACAATTTAGCACTGCATCTCAAGGAACTATGAGTGCAGGAGAAGACAAAATTTGGAGTAGGAAGGAGATAATAGAAAACAGCAAAAATAAATATAGTAAAAGTACAGAAAGTAATAAAATAGAGTTGCTTCTTCAGAAAAACAAACAAAATTGACAAGCCTTTTGATAAATAAAGCCAGAGAAGACATTACAACTGACACCACAGAAATAGAAAGGATTAGTATAAATTATCATGAATAAATATTGCTAACACATTTGAGACATAGAAGAAATGGAAAATTCTTGTGCATACTGCATTAGCAAGATGAATTATGAGGAGACACAACACCTGAGCAGACCAATAACAAGATATATAATTGCATAATTAATAATAGAAAAAAGCCCACATCCAAGAAAAGCCAATGACTAGATGTGGCTACATTTCTCTGTTCTCCCAAATACTTATAAAGGTATTTAGGGATATGTGTGCATGTGTGTGTGTGTGTGTGTGTGTGTGTGTGTGTGTCTAGGCACTGACTATCAGTGAAAAAAGAGGTCATGAGTTTGAGGAAGAGCAGGGATTGGTATTTGAGAGTGTTTGGAGGGAGTAAAGGGAAAGGAAAAATATAATTAGAATATCAAGAATAAATAATTGAAAAATATTAATATCAATTATTTCCAAAAGCCTTGAGAAGCTTTTCCAAACATATTTCACAAGGACAGCATTTATCTAACACCCAAATTAGACAACAAGGGGGAAAAATTACAAGCCAATATCCTTAATGAACATAGAGACAAAAATCCTCACCAAGAGGCTTACAAACAGAATCAAGTAGTACACAAAAAGCATTACTTACTGCAGTCAAATGGGTTTGGTCCCTGAAAGGCAAGAAAGTCTCAATGTATATAAATAAATAGATATGATACAGACATCAGCAGAGTCAACGACAGAAACTTCAGGACTGTCTGTATCATTGGCTCTCAGCCTCACCAATGCTGTGACTTTTTGATGTGTCCCTCATGTTATGGTGACCTCCAACTTAAAATTATTTTCATTGCTTCTTCATAACTGTTATATTGCTACTGTTGTGAATTGTAATGTAAATGCCTGATATGCGACCCTTAAAGGGATTGTGTCCCACAGATTGAGAACTATTGATCTAAATAGATGGAGACAAAACCTTTTGATAAAACTCAGTATTCTTTCATTAAAAAAAATCAATGAACAAATTATATATGGAAGTAATGAAAGTTACTTATAATAAGTTAACAACATTGCAACAAGTGGTGAAAAGCTGAAAGTTTTTGGCTTAAGATCTTGAACTGGGAAAGGTTACCAAATTTGTATTTGCATTTGAGTGAAAGGCATCCAAAGTGAAATTGTGAGGGTAGCATGATCTCAGAGAGTAAAGACCCTCAAGATTATTGTAGCTAATCAATTAGAACTCAACACACTTGGAAGATATAGATGCAACAAAACCAGAAGTTTTACACCACAGTAGAAAATTATATGTAAAGCAATGTAGAAAGCAAAGTTATTTACAAGTTTATAATAAAATATCTAGGAATAATTTCAGTCAAAGAGGTGAAGGATGTCTATGGTGAAAACCACACAACATTGATGAAAGAAACTGAAGAAGATACAGAAATGCTCATGGATGAGAAGCACTGGTACTAGTTATATGTTCATACTACTTACATAGAATACAGATTTGAAACAATCTTTATCACAATAACAATGTTATTCCTCCCAAAAGTAGGACAAAAAATTTAAAATATGCACGGAAACAGAAAAAAAAATTAAAAGAACGGACAGATCAAAAAACACAATACAGCTGGGTATTTGCAGCAATCAAATTTTGACAAAGGTTAAGTTAAGAAATGGACATGAGAAAGGAGATTTCATTTTATATGTTGGGGGAAAATGGCATTTACATGCAGAAGACTGAAACCAGATTCCTATCCTCAGTTATAAAATAAACTCATTCACATATGGACTCAGATGTAAGAACTGAAACTATAAAGTTATGGAGAAGTGCTTTAGGAAATTGAAATGGGTACCAGTATTTTAAAGGAAACTCCAAAATCACAGGAAGCAGAAGGAAAAAAGGTGATTATAAGAGATAAAAATTACATATAGCAAAACAATAATAATCATTATAAAATGAAACCTAAATAAGAGAAAATATTAGCAAACCATATACCTAGCAAAGGGTAGTGTTCAGAATATACAAATAATGGGAATTAAAAAAAAACAAAAGAAAACTCATTGTCAATGAAAACCTAGTTTAGAAAAAGACATTTCCTGAAGGAAGACTTAAAATGGCCAACAAGTCCATGAAAAGATGTTCAGCACCATGATTCAACATGGAAACGCAAATCAATGCCATTTACCTCCTTGGTTCAAAATAATGCATATCAAAAAAGATACAAGGTAACTAATGCTGGCTAGCATGTCAAGAAAAGGAAACACTTATACACTGTTCATAGGAATGAAACTCATGAAGCCGTATATGGCTACAAATTAATACAGCACGGATATTCCTCAAAAAGTGGCAAATAGAACTATCATGTGATCCAGCAGCCCACTATCAGGCACTAATCAGAAGGAAATTAATTCAGTATGCCGAAGCGACATCCAGTGTTCACTGTAGTACTACCCCAAGAGCCAAGAGATGGAAAGAGCCCAGATGTGCATTAGCTAACAAGCTGAAGAGGAAAATAGGGTGCACACACTATTCCACCATATAAAACAAAAGCTTGTCTTTTATGACCAAATGGGTAGGACTGGTGATGATTTTGTAAATGAAGAGAGCCAGGCACAGACAAGTAGGGACTGTGTGATCTCACGCATGTGAAGTGTAAGACTGTTGGCATCATTAAAGGTTAGATCAGCGTGGTCAGCAGGGTCTGGGATCATTTCTGCATCCCACACAGGGTTAGGTAGGAGCAGAGAGGGCTAGTGTGTTAAAGCACACTGGGACGATCAGGATAGCTGTGTGTGTTGTGTATCTTAAAGGGCTGGATAGAGGACTGTACATGCTTTAACTTAAAGAAGGGGTGTTTGGAAAGATACATAGGTTTAACCTGATCACAGAACCTGTACATGCCTTGAAAATATTATGTCGTGCCCATAAATATGTACTCTTTTACATAAAATAAAGGTAAAAATTGTAAGTAAACATAAATTTAGAAAACAAACCAGAAGATTTTGAGTATTTTCACAACAAAGAAAAACTGATTTTTTAAAAAGAAGGTGGATACACTTATTCAATTAACTATTACATTGTGCATGTGTGCATCAAAACATCACATGGTTGGTGCCACATCAACAGGCACCATTTCTATGTTTTTATGGATCAATTAATAAGAACTTTAATTAATAAATTTTGGGTAATATAACACCAAAATTAAAATAAACAATAAAAATATTCTAGGTTTGCTCTCTGTTGCTGTGATAAACATCATGGCCCAAAGCAACTTGGGAAGGAAAGGGTTTATCTTAGCATACAGGTATAGTCCATCATGGAGAGACGCCAAGGTAGGAACTTGGAGTAATAACCAATGGAGGCACACTGCTTACTGGTTTGCTCCACAGGCCGTTGCTACTCCAGCTTCCTTATACAACATAGATCCAACTGTCCAGAGTGGTATGGTCTACAGTGGGAGGAGCTCTCCTACATCAATTGGTAAACAAGACAATCTCCAGACATGCCTATCGGCCAATCTGGTAGAAGACATTCCTCAGCTAAATTCTCCTTCCACACAGGTCTTTTGAGAGCCAAGATTAGGGACAAAACAAATAAAGAAAATTACATAACCTTAACTGGACTTACTTTCTAATATCAATAAAAACAGATTTGATAAAGTGCATGGAAGAACAAGGAGGCTTATTCGGTAGGGGAGCAGTTTGAAGGAACCGTAACATAAGGAGAAGAGGCTTAATACAAACGGTGGAGGAGGGCCCTATGTTGAAACCCACTATTTTGTATAGGTTCCAAAACCAGGCATACACGTACACTAATTTTGTTTATTTAAAAAAATAAAATGTCAATATAAAACAACTCAAAAGTATGCTTCTATACCACCTATTAAAAAGAAGGTTCCAGAAAATCATTCTCTTGACTTTGATGACATAAAAATTTTGCCCTTAATTGATACATGAGGGTATCCTTTGAATTCCTGGTGGTCAAATACCACGGCTAGAACATACACATTTTTCCTGTATTCACTTTACACCACCAAAAAATATCTCCAACCCTGCTAGCTAACTCTGATTGTATTGTTTGTTTAATGTATTTGTATTGCTTCTCAACGAAACTCAAATTATCGTTGATTTCTCAGATAGATTTTTCTAGTGAATAACCATTGTTCTTGAATTGTTCAAATGTTTCCACTATGTGATACCACATAGAATTGAAAAGAAGGTCTCTCTATAGTCTTTGCAATTCTTGGGACATATGAGCTTAGAGAAAGACAATAATGGAAGGAATGATTTTCCCTTGAACTGTGAATGCTTTAATGTGGGGTCAGTGATCCAGACTGGAAAAACACAAAAACATTTCATTTCATGTCAAGAATATATTTAGAGCTTGCTTGGGCCCATGATCATGAATGAACCTTGGGAATAATGCTGGGTTCTGACCACAGCTTTCTGTTTTTAACTACCATCTCAGGACTAACCTGCACCAGATATACAGATCTCATCTATGTTTTAAAAACTACTGTAAGCTATTTTTCAACAATGCATTTGATTTAAATTTAATAAAAGTAGATACTAAAACTAAAACTCAAAGCCAAACCACTTATGGTCACTAAATTTATAAATACCTAAGAAGGAAAACTTAATTTTCTTAACTTAAGAAAATTTTAACCATTCTGTTTGTTATAAGATTAGGGATTTCAATAATTTCCCAAGAGAAGTGAATACTTAAAAGTTCTTTTTTTTTGCTACACAAGAATTACATGATGGTTAAATAATCCTTTCTCCTATAATTTTTGGTCATTTCAAATTTAATTCTAGTGTGGTTTGTGATTCTTCTCTTAGCGAAAGGCATGTGTGTGACTGGCTAGTTTGTGTCAAATTGACACAAATTGAATTATTTGCAAAGAGAAACCCTTAACTGAATAATTGCACCCATCACATTGATCTGTGAGCATGCCTGTGGAGGCATTTTCTTGACTGATGTGGAGGGCCCAGTTCACTGGGCAGTGTTACTCACGGGCAGGTGGTTCTGGACTGTACAAGAAAGGAGGGAAAAGAAACCATGCATAGCAAGGAAGTAAGCAGCATTCCTCCATGTCCGCGGCTTCCGTTCCTACCCGCGCTACCTCCCTAGCTTCTCTAGACAATGGACTATACTGTACAATGAAATAAATCCTTCCTGCCTCTAAATTTTTCTGATCATGGTGTTTCTCCCAGAAACAGAAAAGCAAACTAACACAGTACATCAGCATCTTAAGAAATGGTCAGAGCCTACCTGAGCTTCACTTTAGAAGCCTGCCAATCCTCATTAGCTACTACATTCATATACATATGTATGTATGGAAGGAAAACAGATACAATGAAAGATGGGAATGCTGAAATGACATTTTCTAAGTTACCAGGACTTCTACCTCTAATGTCAAAATCATTCATTTTGAAAAAGTCAGATATTTTAAAAAATAATGGATAAAATAGATGAATGGATAAAATTACATGTAAATCCAGTCTTAAAGATTTCCTTCTATGTTAATGGCTTGAAACTCAATGTACCCTTTATGGTAGATGACCCATATATTCTTCTATAAAAATAATATACAGTTTATTATATATATCAGAAACACACACATATAGTAAATTTTACATGTACAAATGACTAAGCACAAGTCAGAATGGCTTAACTAGTTAATGGCATTCATTTCACAATATTCAAGTTATTGTTACATTTTAAAGCTCTGTAAGTTTAAATGTTATACTTTTTCATTTCACCTCCATCTGTGCAGGATTGAGCATTTTGTTGCACTTCCAATCTAAATACCCAACTATGGACTGGGACTCTGAAGTCAAATGCCTTAAAGAATCTCAAACTAAGCATGCCCAGCACTACGCACATCATCCTGTCCAACCCTCCAGGCAATCTCTGCCCACTGATGCCTTTATCCCAGCAGCCACCAAAGCTTGAGAAATGAGTCTGCCTTAGCAGTCTCTGCCTCAAGTTCAATCCATCAGTGTGTCCTGTAAATTCTGTGAAATTACTCCTGAGGCTGCTGCCACTGTTCTCAACAACCCTGTCTACATCAAGGCCTTCTGGTCTTCATTCTGTCTCCTGTATTGGAATCCTTTTGACTATTTTCTATTTATTAGAATACTATAAGCTCAGCTCATTTGTTACTTCTATGAAATCTCCCCTAGCATCATTGACTAGAATTAGTTGCCCCTGCCTTGGCATTTCCTCAAGTCCCTCTACTGAATGAATGAGCAAATAGTAGCTAGGATTTGTTGCAACAGATGCTGTGGACATGCCTTGAGAGAGAAGGTCAGATCATATTCACTTCTGAATGCTTCTGGCACCTTGCCCAGCATCCTTAGTGATTGATGGGGGCTTCTGTTCCTGAATGCACAGGATCCTTCTGGAGCAAAAGACAGCTAAGAATCTGCATGTAAGCGCTCTTGTGATTTGAATTTGCCCTATATTTGTGGCTCCTGAGTTATGCAACTTTTATACACTACATAAACCCAGAAAAATCACTTTTGTCACATTTAAAAAATATAAAACAGATAATGTCTGCAAGTACTTTTTTCATTATCGTGAAGTTTTACAAATATGTTGTCAAATAGAGTCACCAGATCGTTGGGATGACTGTATCTTTGATGGCTGGTAGCCAAGAGAGGGGCTGCCTAGTGAGCTCAACACACTCTGTTTGCCAGAAACATCCCATCCTTTCCCCATCTTCAAGATGTTTGCTAAAGAACCAGCGGCATGCAAGGTGGTGCTGCATGGGCATCTCAAGCCAACCATCTATATTTGCAGAATGCCAGCTGTCACCTTTTCCTTCCTTTCTAGAACTATTCGTTCTTCTCTATGCTCTGGACGAAACGGTGAAGTTGGAACAAAAATGGGGCAGGAAGTTTTGCCTAAGAACTGTAAATGGAAAAGGAGTAATAATCTGGCTAAAGCCCAAGTGGCGACTGGAAAAGGGCACTGTTACCTCTCAGTGCTGTTGGGAAGCAGTTTTCGGGGGGTTAGTCATATTTAAAATGTGTTCATGAATCCCCAGGCCCAGGACTATCTGTATGAGTGTGTTTCAAATTGTTTTTCATGTGCCATGTGTGATGACTTAATAGAGATTCTATGAATAAGTATGTTTAGAGAATACAAGATGACATGTCTATCCTTCCCTTCAGAAGCCCACAGTTTGCATTAGTATATTAAAAATGAATTCTACAGGAGACATGATTTCATAATGTGAATATGTAAATACAAGCAATGCCCTCTGTGCTTAATAATGCCATGTTCTGAGTTAATTCACAAAACATAGATGAAGAGTTAGTTGGCCTAAATTTACAGCAAGACTGAAACTGACTTCAAATTAAGTGGAGAGAAACTCAAATCGATTCCACTAAAATCCAGGAACAAAACAAGGCTGCCCACTCTCTATCTATTCAATGTAGTGCTTGAAATTCTAGCTAGAGCAATAAGACAGCTGAAGGAGAAAAAAGGGATACAAATTGGAAAGAAAGGAGTCAGAGTATTGTTATTTATAGATGATATGATAGTGTACATAGGCAACCACAGAAACTCTACCAAGAAACTCCTACATCTGACAAATACCTCCAGGGATGTGTCTTGATACAAATTAACTAACAAGTAAAATCAGAGTTGAGCAGTGTTGGCACACGACTTCAATCCCAGCACTCAGGAGCCAGAGGCAGGCAGATCTCTATGAGTTTGAGGCCAGCCATTCTACATAATGAGTTCCAGGACAGCCAGGACTGTTACACAGAGAAACACTGTCTCAAAAAAACCCAAAAAATAAAATAAAATAAAATAATCAGTAGCCCTCTTATATACAAATGACTAACAAACTGAGAAAGAAATCAGGGAAGCAGCACCCTTCACAATAGCCACAAACAATATAAAATAAGTTGGGGTAACTTTAACAATCAAGTGAAAGACTTTTATGAAAAATGTCAAGTGTTTGAAGAAAGAAATTGAAACACACATCAGAGGATGGAAAGATCTCCCATGCTCATGAATTGGTAGAATTAACATAATAAAGATTGCCATTCTACCAATAGCAATCTATGGATTCAACACAATCCCCATCAAAATTCAAAAACAATTCTTTACAGTCCTTGAAAGAACAATACTCAATTTTATAAGGAAAACAAAACAAATAAAGCAAAAAAAACTAGAAAAGCTAAAACAACCCTGAACAATAAAAGAACATCTAGGTATTACTATCCCTAATTTCTAGCTATACTACAGAAATATAGTAATAAGAACTGCATGGTATTGGCATAAAAACAGTCAGATTGGTCAATGGAATCAAATCAAAGACCCAGAAGTAAATTCACACACCTATAGACACCTGATTTTTCATAAAGAAGCCAGAAATGGGAAAGAGAAAGCATCTTCAACCATTTTGGGGGGTATAACTGGATGTTTGCATATAGAAAAATGCAAAAAGATCAATATTTATTATCCTACATAAAACTTAAGTCCAAGTGGACTGAAGACCTCAGCATTAAACCAGACACACTGAACCTGGTGGAAGAGTGGGGAAAAACCTTGGATGCATTGTCACAGGAGACAAATTCCTGGCCAGAACACTGATAGCACAGGCACTAAGATCAACAATTAATAAATGGGACCTCGAGAAACTGAAAAGATTTTGCCAAGCAAAGGACACTGTCAACAGGACAAAATGGCAGCCTACAAAATAGGAAAAGATCTTCACTAACTCCATTTCCAATAGAGGGCTAATACCAGAACCTGATAAACTAGGAATCAATAAACCAATCTAATTTCAGAATGGAGTACAGATCTAAACAGAGACTTCTCAGTAGAGGAAACTCAAATGGCTGAAAAATACTTCAACATCCTTAGCCATCAGGAAAATACTAATCAAAACTACTTTGAGATTCCATCTTATACTTGTCAGAATGGCTAAGATCAATAATCCAAATAATAGCTCATGTTGGTGATGCTGTGGAGAAAGGGGAACATTCCTCCATTACTGGTAGAAGAGCAAACTTATACAACCACTGTGGAAATCAATATGATAGTTCATCAGAAAATTGGGACTAGGTCTGCCTTAACACCCGGTTATACAATTCTTGTGCATATACCCTAAAGATACTCTATCCTACCACAAGGACACTGACTCAAATATATTCATAGTTGCTTTACTCATAATAGCCAGGAACTGAAAACAACCTAGATGCCCCTCAACCAAAGAATGGATATAGAAACTGTGGTATATTGACACAATGGAGTATTATTCAGGTGTTAGAAAGAAAGGCATCATAAAATTTGCAGGCAAATGCATGGAATGAAAAAAAAAATCCCAAGCAAGGCAACCTAAATCCAGAAAGACAAACATGATATGCTCATGTACAAGTGGAAATTAGCTGTTAAATAAAGGCTAATCACACTACAATCCACAAACCCAAAGTTGCTAAGTAAACAAAGAGAGCTCAAGGGAGGATGTATGGATCTTCCTGGGAAGGGAAAATAAAATAGATTTTGTTGATAGCCCAGCGGTTGGGAGTAGGTGTATGTTGGGAATGAGGAGGAAGCAGGTTAGATAGATAGAGGAGGGAAGGACAGAGGGAGGGAGTACAGGGAGAGACAACTGGAATAGAAGAGCATTTAGGGGGTGATGTGGAAACTTAGTGTAGTGGAAAGTTCCTGGAACCTATGAGAGTTAATTACTCTATTACTTCAAGTAATGGAGAATATGGAGCCTGAACTGGCCATCTCCAGTAGCCTGACAAGGCTCCAAGTTGTGGAACCTGGACACTAACTCAGCCAAAAAGTCTTCACCCCACACCTGTCATGCCTGCAAGATTTGCTGGGGCAATGGTGGCTCAGAGCATGTGGGAGTGGCTAACCAATGATTGGTCTAAGGAAGCCCATATAATGAGGGGAAGATCAAGCCCAACACTGCCTAGATGGCAAGGATCTGGAAGTTGGATGACTCAGAGATCTAGGATACAACCAAACATGACTGACGAAAAATTTAAAAAGTCAGTGAAAAGATTCCTAATTATATTCTGCTATGCTCATAGATCAGTACCTAGCCCAATTATTATCAGAGAGGCCTCCTCTCTCAGCTGATGGGAGCAGATAGAGACCCATAGCCAAATATTAGTAGATCTCAGGAACCCTGCAGAACAGGGAAAGGAAGGATTGTAGGAACCAGATGGTCAAGGACACCAGGAGAACATGGCCTACAGAATCAGCTAAGCAGGGCTCATAGGGACTCACAAAGTCTAAAGTGACAATTATGGAGCCTGCATGAGCCTGCACTAGGTCCCCTGCATGCATGCTGGGACTCTTAACAGTGGGAGAAGGGATTATCTCTGACTCCTTCTCCTGCCCTTGGGACCCTTTTCTTCCTACTGGTTGCCATATCCAATCCTGATATGAGGGGTTGTATTTAGGCTTATTATATCTTTTTATGCCAAATTTGGTTGATTTCACTGGGAGGCCTGTGTTTTTCTGAAGGGAAACAGAGGAGCAGTGGATCTGGGGGAGAGGGAAAGGGGAGGGGTTTAGGAAAAATGAAGGGAGGGTAGGCTGCCTCCAAATATATTGTATGAGAGAATAATAAAAAATAAAAAAGCAAGAGAAAAAGAAAGGTTAGCTGAAATAACAACTAACGCCATTAGCAGCCAACAAATGGCTAAATGAACTAATGACTAAGCCCTCAATGAATAATGTTTCCAGGAATCCAAAGGAACCAGGCCAGTAGGGTTTATAGGCATTGTGTCTAAGACACTTGAATGCAAGGAAGGTCTAGAAGGATCTGATCCTTTAATGAGGTGATTTATCAGGGGTGGGAAGTAAGACAAAACATCCAGACTACTGTCTTTTTTGTAAATGAAGTTTTATTGTAAAAGAACCATAACAGTTAGTTTACTACATAGTCACGACAATGAGTATGTGGCGATACATAAAATGTTTCCTCTCTGCTCCTTTGTTGAAGTGGTTTGGTAATCCTGAATTTTAAGGTTATCTTTTATTTAAAAACCAGAGGACAGTTTTCAGTGAGTAATCTTAGAGAAGATGTCAGCCATGATTCATTCAGGAAAATGTCTCACTAATAACCTTATCTAATGCCAGGACAGAACCATGAGACTGACATAGATACAAAAGGAAAACATTGAAAGCTGACATTTCCCTGTGAGCTTTGAAAGCCACAACAGGGAGCAAACCTTAGTGTACTGAGAGGTAACTAGAAATTGCACACACATGTCTGTTTGTCTTCTTATAAAAACTTATTTAAAACTGGTGATTTATAAGACAATAACTGTTTAATTGTAGGAATGACTAAATATGATGGACATAGCTCTTCTCTGTGTGACATCTTCAAGCCTGCTTCAAGGGACAATGTGTCCCTTCACATGTGACAGAGGGCAGAAAGGTGAACTTCCCACTTCTCTCCCTTTGTGAGGTCCTAACCCTATTTGTGAACATTGTACTCCCATAGCTCATCCACTTTCTGAAGCACCTCACTTCCTAAAACTGGTGTGCTGGGAATTAAGATCCAGCAGAAATTTTGGTGAATTCACAAACCTTCAAAACTCAGCATGTATCTGATGCAATTACTTTCAAACTCTGGTTTGATTTTAGAAGTGTTTATAAAGCTTTTTTTTTTTAAATCCATCCATAGACTTTCGTTGGCCCTTTCCATGGTTAAACTTTTAAATCTGGTTAATTTTTAATGTACTTAAATTCAGCCTCTTCGGAACACTAATGAAAAATCTCTATTTGAATTATAATTAATTGGGAGGTTCTTGAAACATGCAATTTAGCTTAATCAAAAGTGAAAATTCTCATCTTTTCTCAATAAAGACAGAACTTCAACATAATTGCTCAAACTGCAGAACACTCTACATGTAAATTTAATAAAATAATCTAGTACGCACAGCTCATTTTAAAAATTGAATTGCAGAATTTGATGAGAACTACATGGGTACCTTGACAAATGTCTTAGGTTAAATTACAAAGTGGTACAATATACTGTAAATCAAAATAAATTCTCCACAACTTCCTAAGTGGAGACCTTTAGGAAACCAAGAAGAAATAAGCAAAGGAGTAGATGTGAAGAAACAATCAAACTCATGGCTGAAATGAGCGAAATAGAACATACACACACACTTACACCAGAGCTGGTTCTTCAAAAAAAATTAATAAGATTGTTAGACCTTTAGTCAACTTAACAAAAGAGAAATATAGAGATGATCCAGATGAATATAATTTGAGATGAAATGGGATAGATTATAAGAAACATTGAGGACATTTAGAATGTCATAATGTTGTACTTTAAAAATTTATGTTTCAAAGTTTAATAAAGATGAGTTAAATAATTTAAGTAGACTGATAAACCCTAGAATGATAGCAGTAATTAAAATATTTTTACTAACCAAAAGCCCAGGACCATCTGTTTTCAGTTCAAATTTCTTCAATACCATCACAGAACTTACGCCAATACTCCTCAAACTAGTCCATCGACTTAAACTAGAGAAGCTTTCCCAACTCTTTTTATGAGGTCAGCTTGACCTTCATTCCCAAAACAGTCAAAGACTCAACAAAACCCATAAAATGATAGACAAATATTTCTTATGAATATAGATGTAAAAACTCTATTTTCATGTTAATGTTTCTTTAGTCTTGAGAGTTGTTTACATGTATACAGTGAATCATCCTCTCAGCCACCCATCTCTAAACCACCCAAATTGTCTCAACTTCATCCATAGCCTCTTATTTTTGGTTCTGTTAACTCACTGAGTCCAATGTGTACTGCTCATGTATGTATGTCTCTGGGTGTCTCCATTGGAGCCTGGGGAGCCTACCAGAGGCCACACAGTCCACAGAGAATGATTCTCCATTCTCCATATCACCCACCGATAGTACCCAGTAAGGAATAATAATGGATTCCTTGTGTTTGTGCTAAGTGCAGTGCTTCTTCCTCTTCTGTATTTGTTCTTCTGTTTTGAAGACACTTATTTTTTTTTAAATGTGGTTTGTAGACTCCTAGGGGTGTCTCAGACAGTTTTTTGGAGTTCAAGATACTAGTTGCTTTTTTCTTGTTGTTTGTAAACCCACAGCATTAGTAACCATAATATAAGAACACTAAGGGCCATTTATATAAAATAAATGCAAGCTAATTATTTTTAAGAAGCCCTTAAGGACAAACTTCAGGTACTTAAAATTAACCAAGACATGGCAACAAGCTGCACAGGCAGTCACCACAGCTTTTCCCTCTGAACATTCAATTAAGTGGCTTTATGATATCTGCACAGCTGACGTTGAAATGAGCACTGAGCAATTGTAGAGCACACTTCATGACTTTCCTAAAGAAAGGCACAGCACGATGGGCTTGGGGAGGAACTGGCTTCCATGATTCGGGAATAGCACTTTCACATGAGGGCATGTTTGCAGACACACTAGGGCTATCTCCTCTTGCATATTTTGCAGATGATTTCCAAGATAATGCATGAAGGAAAACAGGTACTGGTGCTCATTTACAATGATAGCATTCAAGTCAAAATTAGACTTTTGGAAAACTTTCTTCTACTACTGTCAGCCTGGAAGCTCCCAGAACTTAGATCTTAGGTATTAAAGAACCTGACTGATTAATTATTGTGTTAGATACATTGACCTTTAATGTGTGTTAATTGTCAAATATTCTATAAAAGACTAACACATGAGGCTTCCGGGCTGAGGCTTTGGGGGAAGGGTGAGCCCAGGGCCACAGGGGTCCCCTTGTCCCACTGAGCAGAGCTGAGCAGAGCGGGCAACTTTCACTAAGCCCGCCCTTTTGACTGCGAGTTCCTGGGCCAGCAAGGGGCCCTGTTCCAGTGCCAGCAGATACATCTGGAGGCCGCAAGGGGCCCTAATCCAGTGCCAGCAGATACATCCAGAGGCCTCAAGGGGCCTTGATCCAGTGCCGGCAGATACATCCGGATGCCACAAGGAGCCCTGATCCAGTGCCGAAAGATACATCTGGAATGCAAGGGGCCCTGATCCAGTGCTGGCGGGACCAAGCCACTGAGACTCTCCTGAAAACATTCGAAGGATGAGATGGGCAGTTGCCAATCTAAAAATTCATCCAACAACCTGAAAAGCAACATAACACCAGAATCCAGAGAGTATGCAACAGGAAAATCTGAGCAACCTATCCCAGAAGAAGGAAAAAATTGACTTTAAACGTAACATTATGAAAGTGATAGAGACCTTTAAAGAAGAGGTGAAAAACTCCTCTAAAGAAAGGGATGAGAAAACTAACAAAAAGTTAGAAGAAATGAAAAAATTCCTCAAAGATACCTTAGAAAACCAAGAAAAAGAAATCAAACAGATAACGGAAACAGTTCAAAACTTGAAAACTGAAATGGAGGCAATGAAGAAAACAAAAACCGAGAGATGGTGGGATATTGGTAAATCTGGATGAATGAACAGGAACCACAGAAACAAGTATAACAAACAGAATACAAGAGATAGAAGAAAGAAGCTCAGACGCTGAAAATACAATAGAGAAAGTAAACTCAGTGATCGAAGAAAACAACAAATCCAACAAATTTGCAACACAAAACATCCAGGAAATCTTAGACACCATGAAAAGAACAAACCTAAAAATAATAGGGGTAGAAGAAGGAGAAAAATTCCACTCCAAAGGCCCAAAAAATATATTCAACAAAATTATTGAAGAAAACTTTCCCAACCTAAAGAAGGATATTCCTATGAAGGTTCAAGAAGCATACAGAACACCAAATAGGCTGGATCAACAAAAAAAATCCCCTTGCCATATAATAATCAAAACACAAAACATACAGAATAAAGAAAGAATATTAAGAGCCGCAAAGGAAAAAGGTCAAGTAACATATAAGGGTAAACCTATCAGAATTACACCAGACTTCTCTATGGAAACCCTGAAAGCCAGAAGGTCTTAGACAGATGTGCTGCAGAAACTAAGAGACCATGGATGCAAGCCCAGACTACTATACCCAACAAAGCTTTCTTTCACCATCGATGGGGAAAACAAGATATTCCAGGATAAAACCAAATTTAAGCAATATATACCCACAAACCCAGCCTTACAGAAAGTACTAGAAGGTAACCCACAACTAAAGGAAGCAAACAACACCCATAATAACACAGACATCTAACAACCCTACACCAGCTCAACTCAAAGAAGGGAGCACAAAAACCCTACCACCAAAAAGAAAATAACCGGAGTTAACAACCACTGGTCATTAATAACGTTTAATATCAACAGACTCAACTCACCTATAAAAAGGCACAGGTTAAGAGAATGGATATGAAAACAGGATCCAACATTCTGCTGTTTACAAGAAACACACCTCAACCACAAAGACAGACATTATCTCAGAGTAAAGGGTTGGTAAAGGTTTTTCAATCAAACGGCGCTAACAAACAAGCAGGTGTGGCTATACTAATATCTAACAAAATCAACTTCAAACTAAATCAATCAGAAGAGATGGAGATGGACACTTCATACTCATAAAAGGAAAGATTCATCAAGATGAAGTCTCAATCCTGAATATCTATGCCCCTAATATAAAAGCACCCACATATGTAAAAGAAATATTACTAGAACTCAAAGCACACATCAAACCCCACACACTAATAGTAGGAGATTTCAACACTCCTCTCTCACCAATGGACAGTTCAACCAGACAGAAACTTAACAAAGAAATACGAGAACTAACAGATGTAATGAATCAAATGGATTTAATAGACATCTATAGAACACTCCACCTAAACAGGAAAGAATATACCTTCTTCTCAGCATCTCATGGAACCTTCTCAAAAATTAATCACATACTCGGTAACAAAGCAAACATCCACAGATACAAAAAAGCTGTAATAACCACCTGTGTCTTAGCAGATCACCATGGAGTAAAGTTAAAATGTAACAACAATTCCACCCCCAAAAAGCATACAAATTCATGGAAACTGAAGAGTCAACTACTGAACCACTCCTGGGTGAAGGAAGAAATAAAGAAAGAAATTAAAGTCTTCCTTGAATTCAACGAAAATAAAGAAACAACATACACTAACCTATGGGACACTATGAAAAAGTGCTAAGAGGAAAGTTCATAGCACTTAGTGCCTACATAAAGAAAACGGAGAAAGCACACATTAGTGACTTAATAGTACACCTGAAAGCTCTAGAAAAAAAAGAAGCAGACTTACCCAGGAGGAGTAGAAGACTGGAAATAATCATACTGAGGGCTGAAATCAACTAAATAGAGACACAGAAAACAATCCAAAGAATCAATGAAACAAAGAGCTGGTTCCTTGAGAAAATCAACAAGATTGACAAACCCCTATCCAAACTAATCAAAAGTCAGAGAGAGAACACTCAAATTAACAAGATCAGAAATGAAAAGGGGGACATAACAACAGACACTGAGGAAATTCAAAGAATCATTAGGTCTTACTATGAAAGCCTGTATGCCACAAAATTGGAAAATGTACAAGAAATGGACATTTTTTAGATAAATACCACATACCGAAACTAAATCAAGACCAGGTTAACAATTTAAATAGACTTATAAGTCGTGAGGAAATAGAAGCTGTCATCAAAAACCTCCTAACCTAAAAAATCCCAGGACCAGATGGTTTTAATGCAGAATTCTACCAGAACTTCCAGGAAGAGCTAATACCTATACTCCTTAATGTGTTTCACATAATAGAAACAGAAGGGTCATTGCCAAACTCTTTTTATGAAGCTACAATTACCATGATACCAAAACCACACAAAGACGCAGCCAAGAAAGAGAATTATAGACCAATCTCACTTATGAACATTGATGCAAAAATTCTCAATAAAATACTGTCAAACCGAATCCAAAAACACATTAAAAAATTTTCCATTATGATCAAGTAGGCTTCATCCCAGAGATGCAGGGCTGGTTCAACATACAGAAATCTATCAATGTAATCCATCATATAAATAAACTGAAAGAAAAAAACATATGATCATTTCATTAGATGCTGAAAAAGCATTTGACAAAATTCAGCACCCCTTTATGATAAAGGTCTTGGAGAGATTAGGGATACAGGATCATATGTAAGTATAATAAAAGCAATATATAGCAAGCTGACAGCTAACATCAAATTAAATGGAGAGAAACTCAAAGCGATTCCACTAAAATCAGGAACAAGACAAGGCTGTCCACTCTCCCCATATCTCTTTAATATAGTGCTTGAAGTCCTAGCAATAGCTATAAGACAAAATAAGGAGATCCTGGGAATTCGAATTGGAAAGGAAGAAGCCAAACTTTCGTTATTTGCAGATGAAGCCAAATAGCAAGGTGATCCCAAAGAAAAACATTTATAGAGATCGGAGGTGGCTCACACTGGTAGGGCTGTGCCCCCCTGGCGGTAAGATCCCCCCTCCCCAGCCTCTTTGTTCTACAGGACACTGCACCTCTACCCCCCCACCCCCCATCCCCCACCCCTCCTCCCTCAAGATAGCCCTTTCCTTGGTGGGGCTTTGGTACCCCAGCACTCTCTCTTCCTGCGCTGAGATCAGAGGCGGCTCACACTTGTAAGGTTGTGCAAGCCTGGTGGTAAGGTCCCTGCAGCCCTCTTTGATCAACAAGACCCTGCACCCCGCCCTTGCAAGATTGCCCTTTCCTCTGTGGGGCATTGGAACCCCAGGAATCTCTCTCCATGTGCCGAGATAGGAGGCACAGAAGGATCGGAAGTCCAGATGGGACTTCCTCTTCCTGCACTGAGATCAGCTATCCAGAGGGGTGAGTGTGTACAAGTCGTCCTGGGAGGTCCCAACCCACTGAGACTCCCCTGACTAAAATCAGAGGAAGAGATGGGTAGGCGTCAATCCAAGAATTCCTCCAACAATCTGAAAAGCAACATGATAACACCAGAAACCAATGAGTACTCAACAGGAAAACCTGAGCAACCTAACCCAGAAGAAGTAGAAGAAATCGACTTTAAACGTAACTTTATGAAAGTGATAGAGACCTTCAAAGAAGAGGTGAAAAACGCCTTTGAAGAAAGGGATGAGAAAACTAACAAAAAGTTAGAAGAAATGAATAAATTCCTCAAAGATACCCTAGAAAACCAAGAAAAAGCAATCAAACAGGTAATGGAAACAGTTCAAGACATAAAAACTGAAATGGACGCAATGAAGAAAACACAAATGAGGTAAGGCTGGAGATGGAAAATCTGGGTAAATGACCAGGAACGGCAGAGACAAGTATAACAAACAGAATACAAGAGATAGAAGAAAGAATCTCAGACGCCGAAGATC
>PVIU01015741.1:19048-40962 GCA_004026605.1 Ondatra zibethicus
TTCAACAAAATTATAGAAGAAAACTTTCCCAACCTAAAGATGGACATGCCTATGAGGGTACAAGAAGCATACAGAACACCAAATAGATTGGATCAAAAAAGGACATCCCCTCGCCATATAATAATCAAAACACAAAACATACAGAATAAAGAAAGAATACTAAGAGCTGCAAAGGAAAAAGGCCAAGTAACGTATAAAGAAATTTCGTCCGATGGATGGAGATAGAGACAGAGACCCACATTCACACCAGAGCAATGGATTGAGCTCCCAAGGTCCAGTCGAAGAGCAGAAGAATCTTCATCCGACGACAGATGGAGATAGAGACAGAGACCCATGTTGGAACACTGGACTGAGCTCCCAAGGCCCAGTTGAAGAGCAGAAGGAGGGAGAAGATGAACACAGAAGTCAGAACTGCAAGGGATTCGTCCACCCATTGAGATGGTGTGCCCGATCTAGTGGGAGCTCACCAAGGCCAGCTGGACTGGGACTGAACGAGCATGTGATAGAAACAGACTCTCTGAATATGACTGACAATGGGGACTGACTGAGAAGCCAATGATAATGGCACCGGGATTTGATTCTACTGCATGTACTAGCTTTTTGGGATCCGAGTCAGTTTGGATTCACACCTTCCTAGGCCTGGATGGAGGCGAGAGGGCCTTGGGCTTCCCAGAGGGCAGGGTAACCTACCCTCTCTTAGGACTGGAGGGGGAAAGGGGAGGGAGAGTGGGGAAGCGGGAGGGAAATGGGAGGAGCAGAGGAGGTAGAAATTTTGAATGGTACTATTTATAATGCAATAATAAAAAATTAAATGTGAAAAAAAAGAAAAACATTTATAGATCCTCCTGGAAATTGGAAGCAAACAAGATTGCCAGGGAAAAGTTGTAAGCATGGGGGCGGAAATAGAGGTGCAGGTAGGGGTGGGTGGGGGAAGGGGAGAGGAGGAAGGAGAAGGGAGAAGTGAACTATTTGTTCGTTGGATGGAGATAGAGACAGAGACCCACATTCACATCAGAGCAATGGACTGAACTCCCAAGGTCCTGTCGAAGAGCAGAGGGTGGGAGAAGATGAGCAAGGAAGTTAGGACCGTGAGGGGCTGGTCCACCCGCTGAGACTGTGCCTGAACTAATGGGAGCTCACCAAATCCAGCTGGACTGGGACTGAATGAACATATGATCAACCCGGACTCTCTGAGTGTGGTTGCCAATGGGGACAGACTGAGAAGCCATCAACAATGACACTAGGACCTATCTCTTCTGCATGTATTATCTTTTTGGGAACCTAGTCTATTTGGATGCACACCTTCCTAGGCTGGGATGGAGTGGGGAGGGCCTTGCTCTTCCCACAGGGTAGGGTATCATGCCCTCTTTTAAGGAATCACGGGGAGGGAGGAGGGGTGGGGGGAGCAGGAGGGGACTGGGAGAAGGGGAGTAAAGGTAAATTTTTTTAATGGAAAGAAATAAAAGAATATGGAAAAAAAATTATTAAAAAAGACTAACACATGATAATAAAAAACAATGCATGGATTCCAGACTTACATAAAGTCCTTGAGAATCTAGCAGATTTTAACATTCTGAAGAATGAAAAGTGACTTCAGATTAAACATTGCCATTGTCCATGGGGGGAATCTATCATTTGAAAAGTCTTGCTTTAGCATCAGAATTTGTAATGCAATACTGCATTGACAAGTATATATAAGGATTTAGCTATCTTCCATAGTTAATGAATGTACTAAAATGTAAAAAACATGACACATAACAAAATCTACACCATGTTTGTGAACACAGGTTTTTTGGTAGAAATTGCATTGATATAGTTTTAGCATGTAGTATGGTAATTTTAATTAGGTGAACTAACAATGTACATTGCTTTTAAAGATTTTTAATATTGATGTGTGTCTGTGTTTGTGTATGTGTGTGTATGCATGCACTAATGTATGTGGGGATGCCAATGGAGGACAGAAGAGAGTCTTGGGCTCCCTGGAGCTGAAGTTACAGGCAGTTATAAGCTGTCAAACGAGGATATTTGGACTGAAATACAGTCCTCTGCAGGAGCAGCTAGTTGTTTCAACTGCTGATCCCTCTCCCCAGTCCATGTGATCTAAGAGAGCCAGTGTTGTAAGTGTCGTCTCCTAAATTGCTTTTAGCTGAAATTCTTCTATTTTTTATCCTATTTCAACTGGAATAATTTAATAAGTGTTCTACACATTTCACACTCCGGAATAAGGATGAGCAATTAACATGCATGAACAGTCCCTATGTGCCATGAACACAGCATTACAAGGGAAGGATGCTGATCAGCCCTCAGCTTTGAACTCAAGCACCTACAGATTCTAGGCATGTGATCTAAGTCGGAGAAAAAAAGAGCCTCATTAATAACCAAGACCTCCACTTCCATGAACTTCTTCATATTGCTTTCCTCTCTTTCACGTTATAGTATTTAACAGAAACGTAAATCTCAAAATCAATTGTTTCATTTGAATGATGCCATAAAAAACAGTAGCACAAGTCACTGATGGTGCTCTCAGCTCTTGTGTGGATAGGGTCCTGATGTGGGTCTCTTCTGCACTTCTCAATAGGGAGAATCTGCAGCATCAAGGGAAAGCTGCTTCCTGACTCCCAAAGTTCACTGCTCTGAACCCTGAACCAAGGAGTATCTGACAGGTCTGGGCTGCTATTCCAACTTGTGTGAGTCTGTTCCCTAGATCTGCCTAACTGAGGGCAGGAACTGCCCCCACTCATTTGAGTCCAGCTAGAGCTGAGGACTGAGCATGGCTGATGTTTGCTGCAGATAAAGCTTGTACAAGTAGTCTAGGTCTCGAGGACAGTTTGGTGGCTGAAAAGCAGAGTGTGAGTCTCAGACTGCAGACTGGCTCACATGGTACCACATTCTGCCCCAGCATTTTGTCCATCCCAAATTTGAGTTTAGCTCCTGGGGTTTTGATAAAGGTGTATTTATCAGAGCAGAAAGAAACTTGTGCATATTATATGACTACTTTTAGCTTATTTATAATTTAACAATAAAAAAGCATAATATGCCACTTTCTTTATGAATTATCTTCCACGACACATATAAGACCAGCCTGGTTGTTGAAGACTGGCCTAAAAGATCCCTAACAACACCATGAAGGCAGGCAATTATGGAGTATAAACAGCTACTAAGAACCATTAAACATAGCACTTCAGTGTGACCACGAGGACAATGACTAAACCAAGTACCTGGAACCTGAACACCTGAAGTTTCTGGCCATGTGATATAAATGAATAAAATAATCTCATTTAAGGACAAGGCATAAGTGACCCCCAAAACTCTATAAGGAAACTCCTACAACTCATAAACACCTTCAGTAATGCAGCAGGATACAAGAGTAACTAATAAAAACCCAGCAGCCCTCCTTTATACAGATGATAAATGGGCTGAGAAAGAAATCAGAGAATATGATCCTTCACAATAGCCACAAATAATATAAAATATTTTAGGGGTAACTCTAATCAAACAAGTGTATGACAAGAACTTTAAATCTTTGAATAAAGAAATTGAAGAAGACACCAGAAAACGGAAAGCTCTCTCATGCTCTTAGGTAGATAGAATTAACATGGCAATCTTACCAAAAGCAGTCTATAGATTCAATGCAACGCCCATCAAAATCCCAGAAAAATTCTTCACAGACCTCATAAGAACAATACTCAACTTCAACTTCATATGGAAATACAAAAAACAAAGCAATTTTGTACAGTAAAGGAAGTTCTGGAGGCATCACATCCCTGATTTCAAACTCCACTATAGCGCTACAGCAATGAAAACAGCCTGGTATTTGCATAAAAACAGACAGAGGGCCAATGGAATTAAATCAAAGATCTAGATATCAACCCACATACCTATGAACACCTGATTTTTGACAAGGAAGCTAAAAATATAAAATGGGAAAAAGAAAGCACCTTCAACAAATGGTGCTGGCATAACTGGATGCCAACATGTAGAAGAATGCAAATAGAGCTGTATCTATCCCCATGCACAAAACTCAAGTCCAAATGGATCAAAGACCTCAATATAAAACCAACCACACTGAACCTCATAGAAGAGAAAATGGGAAGTACCCTTGAACACATGGGCACAGGAGACCACTTCATAAATATAACTCCAATAACACAGACACTGAGAGCAACAATTAATAAATGGGACCTCCTGAAACTGAGAAGTAGTGAAGAAAATGGTCAACAAGACAAAATGGCAGCCTACAGAATGCAAAAAAAAAATCTTCACCAACCCCACATCAGACAGAGTACTGGTCTCCAAAATATATAAAAACCTCAGGGAACTTGACATCAAAAGAACAAATAATTCAATAAAAAATGGGGTATAAACAGAGAACTCTAAACAGATGAATCTCAAATGAATGGAAGACACTTAAGGAAATGCTCAACATCCTTAGCCATCAGAGAAATGCAAACCAAAACAACTCAGAAATTCCATCTTACACCTGTCAGAATGGCCAAGATCAAAAACACTGATGACAACTTTTGCTGTAAAGGATGTGGGATAAGGGGAACACTCCTGCATTGCTGGTGGGAGTGAAAACTGGTACAGTCACTTTGGAAGTTACTGTGGTGATTTCTCAGAAAATTAGGAAACAATCTCCCTCAACACCAAGCAATACCATTTTGGGGTGTATACCCAAAAGATGTATAATCATACCTAACAAGGACATGTCCTCAGCTATATTCAAAGCAGCATTATTTAAAATAGCCAGAACCTGGAAACAGCCTAGATGTCCCTCAACTGAAGAATGTATAAAGAAAATGTGGTACACTTACACAATGGAGTACTATTCAGTGTTAAAAAACAATACATCTGGAAATTTTCAGGCAGATGGATGAATATAACAAAACCATATTAAGTGAGGCAATCCAGACCCAGAAAGGCAAATATATTATGTCCTGATTCATAAGTGACTTTTAGACATAAAGCAAAGAAAAACCAGCCTACAACTCACAACGCTATAGAACCTAGACAACAATGAGGACTGTAAGACACATGGATCTACATGGGAAGGAGAAAAAGACAGGATCTCCTGAGTAAACTGGGAGTGTGTGGATCACAGAAAAGAGCAGAAGGAGAGAGGGGAAGAAGGGAGGGGAAGAACAAAAACATTTAGCTCAATAAAAACAATTTTTAAAAAGTGCTAAGAAAATGAACAAACCGTAGTAGGTCAGAGAAGAGACTTAGGCTGCAAGAAAGAATGCTGTATAATACTGAGGACTGAGATTCAGCTTCCAGCATCACTTACCAAACCAGGCACCCTTAAGAATGTCTGTTCACCACATTGGCACAGGAGACCACTTCCTAAATATAACCCCAGTAGCACAGACACTGAGAGAAACAATAAATGGGACCTCCTAAAACTGAAAAGCTTCTATAAAGCAAAGGACACAGTCAACAAGCCAAAACGACAGCCTACAGAATGGGAAAATATCTTCACTAACCCCACATCAGACAGAGGTCTGATATCCAGAATAATACAAAGAACTTAAGAAATCTGTCATCAAAAGAACAAAAAAAAAAAAAAACAATAAAAAATGGAGTACAGACCTAAACAGAGAACTCTCTACATAGGACTCTAAAATGGCTGAAAGACACTTAAGGAAATGCTCAGCATCCTTAGTCATCAGAGAAATGCAAATCAAAACAACTCTGAGATTCCATCTTATACCTGTAATAATGGCCAAGATCAAAAACACTGATGACAACTTATGCTGGAGAGGTTGTGAGGTAAAGGGAACACTTCTGCATTGCTGGTGGGAGTGCAAGCTGGTACAGCCCCTCTGGATATCAGTGTGGCGATTTCTCAGAAAATTAGGAAACAACCTTCTTCAAGTCCCAGCAATACCACTTTTGGGTAAATATCCAAAGGATGCTCAATCGTTCCACAAGAACATGTACTCAACTATGTTCATAGCAGCATTGTTTGTCATAGTCAGAACCTGGAAACAACCTAAATGCCCCTTGACAGAAGAATGGATTAAAAAAAAATGTGCTAGATCTACACAATGGAGTACTACACAGCATAAAAAAATAACGATATCTTGAATTTTGCAGGCAAATGGATGGAGCTAGAAAACATCATTTTGAGTGAGGTAACCCAAACCCAGAAAGATAATTATCACATGTACTCACTCATAAGCGGTTTTTAAACATAAAGCAAAGAAAACCAGGCTACAAATCACAATCCCAGAGAACCTAGACAACAATGAGGACCGTAAGAGAGACATACATAGATCTAATCTACATGGGAAGTAGAAGAAGACAATATCTCCTGAGTAAATTGGGAGCATGGGGACATTGGGAGAGGGTTGAAGGGGAGGGGAGAGGCAGGGAGAGGAGCAGAGAAAAATGTGGAGCTCAATAAAAACCAATAAAATAAAAAAAATGCCTGCTCACTGAAGTTCCAGAATGGGAAACCTTCCTCTGATATCTCATGCCTCTGGCATACAGCATGTGCTCATAAACTTATAAAATCACACCCCACAGACACACACACACACATACACATGCATGTCCTCTTGCACACCCCCCACATGCACATGAACACACATGCACATATATATGCACACACACGCATGTGCATGTTGACAACTACCCACACCTCCCCCCACACTCCCACACACACCCACACAGGGGCAGGGGACTATGACTTAAACAAAAACCAAACAATTCCTAGTGGCCTTGGGAACAGCAGCGAGAGTGAAGAAGGATGGCCATTGCCTTGTCATATTCTGTTTAAAGAGAACAGGCATTCTCAGATTCATTTCAAGTTTACTAGACATTCTGACATTTAAAGGAATTAGGAATTCAAATTGTGTTGCAGGATTTCCTAATCTAAAACACTCGATAACAAACTAAAACATTAATATCATAACAGCAAACACTGAATAGCTGAAAAAACCCACTTTGTAGCCAGAACAATTCTGTCCACTGGATTGTAGCAGCTGGTTATAAAGTTTGTAATACATGGGTCTACCAAGACCTTCTCCAAGCACTATCAGCAGCATTGTGGCAATAAGAACAATGTCGGTCACACCAGCTATGGATTACAGCATGCCAGGCATTATGATAGAGCTACTAAAAGCTTCTTTGCACCTCTCAGAATTGCTAACAGGTCACACCTGTAGAGAAGTTGTCACCCTGGACCATCAGTTTTCACTTGAAGGATGTAAGTACCCTTTACAACATTTCTTCTCAAGAAATCTGTTCATGTTTTCCTCATCAGCTTGACTACAGCGAAGTGGGACGTATGTGGCATACATTAGAACAATTTACCTGGACTGCAGAGGGATTAAACCTCGGCACAACCTGTAATTAAGTGAGTTAATCTGCCTTTAACGTCGATTCCAGATTTGTAATTCAACCATAGGTTCTAGGCAAGTGAAATGTGAACTCTTTTGAGAGATGTGGCCAATAGGCATTAAAAAAAAAAAACCTTCTTGTTCCTGTGCCAATTAAATGACATCTCTTGGTTATAACTCCTTTTACGGTCTTTCTATAACTCCTTCAAATGTTCTTCTGGAGGGGTCATAAAGTAGTTAATCAGAATAAATTAAAATTTGTTCTTAGTACTAAAATGTAAATTAATTGTATGTTTCCTTCCAAATCTAGTCATTTGAAACATCTGGTAGATGTATTTTAGTGCTCTGTTTACTCTAATGCTGATAAGTTTTCCAGGTTGTTAAAACCACTTCTTGATTCCACACCATAGTCATTCCAAAGACACAGCCACTTTGGTTCATCTCAAAAGAAATCGAGCAGAGAGTTACCCTCTGCTCACTGCCACCCAGACAGTGAATCCATGAGCCTCACTGGGAAGGAAGAATGAGCTTTCCAAGAAGCAAGGGCATTACGTACGGAAAATTAATCTTTCCGTGCCAACTTTTATACTTTTGCATATCAGTTTTCCCCAGCTGTGACAGCTTCTTTTGTAACATCTGATGGAGAGGAGAAAGGATTCTTAGCGACTGCACTTAGGAATAGCAATACCTTTGTGATGATTGGAGCCAAGTGACTTATGGGAAATTCGTGACTCAGAAATGATGTAAATTATATATAGATTGAAAATACTCAGAACTTGCTCTTAATTAAGTAATAAGCCAGAACAGATTCCAGTATTTCTGAATAATGTGCTGTTTCAAATGACAAGCAATAATTCATGCGAAGAGACTCATTTACTGGTTTCAAGATGGTCGTATTTCATCCCTACCTCCCCAAGTTCCTTATATTTAGCCTTAGTTCTGCTCTCTCTATTTGGAGTTGCATAGCTACCTCCACCACTATGCACAGGATTTGTTCAACATTTTACTCGGTCACAGTTCTTATTTGGTTTCCTACACATTGGTCCCTTATACTCAATGACTATAATCTATGGAGCTTTATCTTTTGAAAGCTGAAGATTCTAGAAAGATCTAAGGAAGTGTAAACTCACCCAGTGATCCAGCTTGCCTGGCTTCACTCCTTGAAATTATCAGACCTGGTAGTCCTTCCAGCTTGCGTACACATGGCTTGAGCCAGCTACCAGAGAACCAGTTAAAAGGGGAAATTATACAGCTGCCGGGCCAGTGGAAGAAAAGGAGGTTCAGTAGGGGTTGTTTTCACCAAAAAGAGAGGAACAAGGCACACCAAATACATCACAGTGGATGAAACAGTCTCTTTCTTCCTCTCTACCCCAGGGCTTGGTTCTACCTTTCTAGCTCCTAGTGTTGGCTGCTATACATAACCCAGTGCAACCACCATAGGAAGCCTCAAGGGCAGTAAACATAAGGCTGAAATGGAATATGGAATAAAGCATTTAAATACACAGGCACACTTGATTTTCCAAGAATACATATTTCACTCACAGCAGAAAAAAAAACCTAAAAGGTAATCATTTCACCATGTCAAATATATATGTGTATATATATTAGCAGCTGGAGTCTAAGAGTGACACATGAGTGAGAATAAACATATTATTCCTCTGAGCCCTGTTTACTCCCTGAATACAGTGTTTTCCATGCTCCTGGATTAGAAGATTCACGACTGTGAAAAGGTTGTATGGCCAAAAACAGCCCACAGATTTAATGTAATCTCTATCAAAATTCCAGCAGCATTCTTCAAAGAACTGGAGAAAGCAATTATAAGCGGAAAGCACATAGCCAGAGGCATCATATTACCTGAGTTCAAACTGTACTTCAGAGCCATAGTGACGCATGCAATATGATTTTGACACAAAAGTTAACATATAGATCAATGAAGCATAATAGCGGGCCCAGAGACAAACCTGCAAAGCTGCAGACACCTAAGTTTTGACAAAGGTTTCAAAAACATACAGTAAAACTCACTGATATGTTTGTAAGTGCTCAGCCCAGAGCAGATTAATGCAGCAATAGAAGACAAATCACAGCAGCCTCAGGATTGGAGGGTGAGTATGGGCAGACAGATGTTAAATGAAAGGTTTCACAAATCCACTGAGAGGGCACCTACTAAATCATGCTTTAAGTGCCCGATGTCGTGTCTGCACTCTCTAGCCTACCCTCCCATGGTCTTACTGCCCGGCCCCAGGGGCTATTTGGCTTTGTAGAACAGTTGTGTATGGAGACCTAAGTACCTAAACGTACGTAAGTGAACTTTTCCTTTTTCAATGAGGGCAGGAAAACAGGAGAGGGAATGTGGTGCCTGACGCTATAGCTTATCTGTTCGGATGTCAGTTACTGATCACGGCAGTGGGGCATTGGCAGGCTATTACACTAAACACACCACAAAATGCCATCAAGGCCTTTTCCTCACCACTACAAAACAGTGTCATGGAAGAGCCCTGGGCAAGGAAGCATGCTACCAGAGGAACATATATATAGTGTTTAAAGACATGGTTTCGCTGTGGCTATTGAGCATGCCCTGGAACTAGATCTTGTAGACTAGGCTGGCTTCAAACTCACAGAGATCCTCCTGCCTCTGCCTCCCCAGTGCTGATTAAAGGAGTGCATCACCACTGCCCAGTTAACATTGATATTTTAATGAAAAATTACTTAATTTTTCATCTCAATAGGTACAAAATGATAATTTAATAAGTTAAACTCATAGATTAGGCATCTGGAAGAGAAGAAAATCAAAAGTATATGGTGAACTTCTCTGCTGTTTTTCACTGTGCCCGTTGCTCCTGTGGCTGGTCACTGGATGACTGAAATAATGTTTAGATAGTGGCACAAATGCACTGTGAGATTCCTTTCACACCTTTTAATTATTAGGATTCTCCATTTGAAAACTACTAGCATATGTCAGACAGTTACTACTACCAAAAGTGCTTACTCACATTTCTGTAGTCTGTTATCTTAAACATCCACCAAAAGTCATGGGGTCCCTATCTTGGCACTTCTGGGAAGTGTCATGATCTTAAGGAGACAGGGTTTAGTGGAAGGCAGGGCAAAGAGAATTACGGTGGTGCCCTTTAAGGGGTGTGTGGCCTGCCATCACTTCCTCTTTCTCTTCTTTATTTCCCACCTATGATGTGTGTGATTTTACTCTACCACCCATTTGCCACACGATCCCTTGCCAGAAATTAGGGAACAACAAACACTAGCAACCATACACAGGAACCTTCTGAGCTGTGGCCACAGCAAGCGTGTTCTCTTTGGAAGATGATTTTCCCAGGTATGTGTTGGCGCTGACTGAATGCATACATGACACACTTCATCATTTTACTCACCTACACAACACTTCTACTTGTCTGTTTCTTACACCCCTAATTATACAGCATAAGCATGTACATGTAATATTTGTTAAAGATACAATGGAAAATGTGCTGACCACTATTTTAGCTGTTTTCTTTAACATTAACACTTCAATAAAAAAATTACTTAATTTTCAATCTCCATTTTGTAACCAACACCATGAGGTCATTAGATATGGCATATTTACCTTTCTATATATGGAGTGGTATATTACTAGCCAGGATCAGGCAACTGTTAGGAAACACTATTTGGTTCAGTAAAGCACTTCCCCAAAAAGACTCTTGTTTGTGGTACAGGCCAATGAGTATTGGTATCTCAAGCAGAATCAAGGTCAGCCTGAAGTACCACAGGATGAAGTCAGGGTACACCTTGCTTGCTTGCCTGTGAGAGACCGTGAGTGTGGTGTTTCATTTGGTGTTCAGTGAAAGTCTGGGTTCATTTGGATGGAAGGGATGTTCAGAAAGGGGAAGGCAACAAGCTGGAAGTCAGGACCCCTATTCTTGCTGGTAATTAGATGTCAAGCCGCTTCCATGAGCCCTGGATACCTCATTTACAAGATGATGGGTTGCCGTAGACAGGGAATCTTAGCTCTGGCTGCACATTAGATTCACTGGAGATTAAGACAGTGTCGACGACTGCATCCTATCACCAGAGATTCTGATTTAATTGGTCTGAGAGTGGGGCGGGATTGCACACTCGAGAAAAGCTCACGTGAAGCCATGATGGAGAGGTTAGCAACTGATGTTTAGAGGTTTCTTGGCCACTTGAGCTGTTTATTGTTCCCGAAGATAGTCCTCCTGGGGACTTAGCTTTATCCAGACAATTTATTTTTTACATAGTAGGAACACTGAGGAGCTCACAAGCAAACCCACCTCACACTTACACCTGATTTTAAGTGAACAAAGGCATGCTTGAGTAGCAAAACTAGAAAAAGATTCAACATATGTTAAAGCCTCTGAATGAGAGGGAGGATATAAAGCAGGTAGTTCCGAGTACTTTGAGTGCCCTTTCTGCCCCAAGAACTGGGTATAATTTGGTCTCTGTATCCAGATTTATTCCTTTCCCTTTCCCATATCCAGTATTCACCAAGGACAAAGACTCAGCGTTAGGATGACCACATGTGATTAAGCAGCCAATGTCTATGACCCTAGCTCAAGTCAGCCACAGTGAAGCACATTCTCGGTGGACAAGACGCACGCTTGTACTTTGATATAGCACAGACGAACCATTATTCCCAATGAAGCAACGAGCTGAGTCACCTCAGTGTTTCTGTCCTTGTCACATAGTGAAAATATGATCGGCAATTTTTCACTGTGCTCTGGTCAGCATTCCAACAGCCAGCAACTGCATTCCTGTGCTTAAAGGCTCTGTCCTGGCCAGAGGAAGGTGCTTCTGTTCAGCCTGGAATGTATCTCCTTGACTTTCCCTCAAGTACGTAATCATAGAATTTGCAAGCCCCCAGGCCCATCAGGTGTGGTGAATCTTAGACGTGGGTAGTTCGGCCTCCACAATGCTCCTGCAGGGTTGGTGACACCCTGGTACCTGGTTCAGTGACACACCTCTTACCGGCTTCTTCCTCTCTCCACCATACTTGTGTTCATTTCCTTCATGATGATCCCTAAGCATTTGAGAAGTAAAATTCTTGCTCTGGAATGCTGTCTCTGGCGTTGCTTCTGGGAGAATCTTGCCTGAGAGAACCTGACTACCAGCTTGAAGTAATGGTGATGGTGGTGATGGTAGTGGTGGTGGTGGTGGTGATGGTGGTGATGGTGATGGTGGTGGAGGTGGAGGTGGTGATAATGATGGTGGTGCTGGAGGTGGTGGTGGTGGTGGTGGTGGTGGTAGTGGTGGTGATGGTGGTGATAGTGGTAATGGTGGTGGTGGTGATTGTAGTGATGGTGGTGATGGTGGTGGTGGTGATTGTAGTGATGGTGGTGATGGTGGTGGTGGTGGAGGTGGTGATGATGATGGTAGTGGTGGAGGTGGTGGTGGTGGTGGTGATGGTGGTGGTGATAGTGGTGATGGTGGTGGTGGTGATGGTGGTGATGATGACATAACATAGAAGAAAAAGAAAAAATTTCATGGAAAAAGAGACAAGAGATGGGTGGGTTGATATGAAATACATGGACAATGAGGAAACATTTCCAAATATATATATATATATTTTATATATATTATATATACTTTATATATATATATTTTATATACATACACATATATTAAAAATGAGCAAACTAAAAGAGTTGATTATATTCTTCCACCCAAAGCAGAGAAAAACGATAGCAACTTCACTCTTGTATCATGGTTTTCACACCAGCTCACGCCATATTACCCCTGCTGGTCTCTCGCTTGTATATGATGATTCATCAGTGATCCAGGTCAATCCATTCTGTTTCCTAATGCTGCTGCTCAAATTAATTTGCCTCCTTTCTAAGAATGACAGGATTGCTCCGTCTCAGGGTAGAAGCTAGGCTTTGGCAAATGCATGCTGTTTGGAGAAATCCTTTGAAAGTGTACATTATAATGAGCTTTGTACCTGTTTTGGGCATTAATAATAAACACCATGTCTCCTCCTTGTCAACTAAGCAAAAGAAATTTCTCTTGTGATAATAAGGCAACAACTCTATTCTGCCTTAGCCAATCTATATTTAAATGACAGTAGAGCAGAATTTTAATACAAATGTAATGAATTTGATAGGTCTTTCCCAGAGAAAGGCAATAGAATAGACCCAAACACCTAATGCCATTAAGCAATGTCTGGTCGTGGAAAAGTCAATGGAAAGAGAATTTCTGTAAGAAGACACTGTATTTGAATCATCTGCCTGATTTATCTGATCAGCCTAAGAAAGTGAATCTCACACCTTCTGAGAAAGCCTAGCTGAGGGCTGATAAGGAGAAAAAAGACAGAAGTCTACCATCCAGAAACTCCCCCAGCATGACAGCCTTGCTATCTGAGCATCCCACTTCATCCTGATAAACAGAGTTGGGGCCAGATCACAAGAAGTCAGGGAGAACATACCTCACAGTCTGGACTTCATATAGAGGTAATAAAAGCCTCTGACATATATTTAAATAGAATCAGATTTGTGGTGCAGAAAGTTCGTGGAGCTGCTTTGTCCATACCAGAATGCAGGACAGAAAAGGAGATTAGAGAAAGAGGGAAGGAAGCAGCGGCTTGGGAGGAAGAAGGACTGAGTGAGCGTGGATGGGATGCTCATGCACTTCCTCTGCCTGTGGAGGGACATAGGGGTCTGGAGCAGTCACTCACTGACTTGCTGGCCTGGGAGGGTTGACGAGATGAACAGTTGTTGCACCCACAGGACAGTTACACCTCTATACACACCGCTATGCAGACAGGGGTCTATTTCCTGTCAACATATAGAATTAGGTATTCTCTGTACATAGGAAGACCGACAACAGCTTAGAAGCTGAAATGTCAGTGAGCCCGAAAGCTGACTGCGTGATATTCTACAGCTAGGAAGCCAGTTCTTCAGTAGATGTGTGTGTGTGTGTACTGAAAGATTCATAATGCAGCAATGGCCACGGCAGTATTATCTGTACCAATTCTAAACTGCAAATAAACCAATTGTCTATTAACAAGAAAATGATAAAATATGCTATGTATAATTTTTAGTCTAAAACAATGTCTAAAACAAAGTCTAAAACAATGAATACTGTAAAATGGAAGTAAGTTTATATGCTGAAGTAAGGAAAGGAGTGTAAAGGAGCAGGGATTGCCCCGTCACATGGCAAGAATGACTCTCACAGACATGGTGTTGAAAGAAAGGCAGACGGAGAAGGCACACTGTGGCTTCCATTATAGAAGTTGTTTTAGACTGCAAAGTGACAGCATTACCAGCCTGAAAATTAACTGTCTTTGGCGGAGAGAGCGATTGTGAAGGGCTACGGCAACGTTTTGATTTGTCAGTGGGTTATTTCTACCCCTGTATAGTGCTTGAATGACAAGGTGTGCTTCGTGAAAATTCGCAGGATTGTGTTCCTTTCTTTCATCCACTATGAATCCTCCAAAGCATTTAAAATGAACCAAAAACTTCCGAATTCACAAAATTAGTTTTAACTTCCACTAACACAAAAGCACAGTGCCAAACAGTGTGTGTTGAAGGGAAGTGAAATGGCTTCCTACACAGAGAGAGGCTTTTACTGAACCTCTGAGCTGAGTCCTCACAACCAACATATTTGACTCTAAATGTTCCTGTAGCTGAATATTAAAGGAAGTGAAGCCTACACAGACTAGCCCTGAAAGGCAAACTGAGAGAAGACATTTATGTGCTAAAGGTCAGAGAGAAATGAGCATACCTAACATCTATCACACATTTATTATGTGCCAGGGTGGTGAGATGGCAGGTGAGGATCACATTCTCTCACAATTGAACCTCTTCTTTAAGAGGAAAAGGTTTTGACGATTTGCTCTGAATGTGGAACTAAGGAAGCAAGTGATTCCTTGTTTGAGTTCGGCAGGAAAACCTAAGTCAGCTATGAAGCTGCTCTTTTTGGGGCTTAATTTACCACCAATTCCAGCTTCAGCGAGTAAATATCTCTATGGCGGCAGCATTCACAAACTTCCTGGCCAGAAGAATCCGCACACGAAAACATTTTTATCAAATTCCCATTCCTGGATCCTCTGCAGTGTCCCGAGTCACAGCCCAGAGGGCAGCGTCCTGAGACACAGCTGCTATGGCAATTCCTCAACCTTGGTGTTCTCTTTGTGCTCGGGATCAATAACAGTTATGAAATAATCTACTCTGGGTTTCAGAAGACAGAGAACAGGCTTCTCAGAGAAACAACTTTCGCTGACTCAAAACCAAGTCATCTCTCTATAAATGCTGTTCTGCAAGGACCTGCACAGGACCAGAAATTTACCTTCTGGGGAAAAAAAATCTGAAACTAATATCAATGGAAGAAGTAGAGATCCAGTACGCCATTTCAAATCTACTTTCAAATATGTCTTCAGCACGGCCTTTCTTTTTCTTCAGTTAAGAAAGCACCACAGCCCTACCAGTTTGTGTGCAATTTTCTGACGCTTATCTCCGTGTAACAAACCGTACTTGCAGTTCAGTTTGCACTAAGGGGGAAGGGGCCTTTCATTTCATATTTATAACTTAAATGGCAGACTTGGGAAAGACAGAAAAGTGCATTCTGTCAATATTTTTCTAGAAAGTATTCAAGAGCTTCGGTTTCACACCAGGTTAAGAAAAATGGTCTCAGAAAACAGAAAACAGATGTGTAACGTTCATACGGAAGTTGCTGTTGTCTGATATTTCAGTGGGGTTTAGAGCTAAGGGGTTAGGATAATATGAGCAATGAGAGAACAATGAAGGAGTCATAAAACTAGACCTCAGAAAATTTCCCCACTTTCCAAGTTTACAGTATCATAAAAGCACCATTTAGGAGCTGCACCACAGGGACAGTTCTAGAAGTGCATAGTTAACACACTGAGCAAGTACATACGGAATAACAGTGCATCGTATTAGAATAATAGAAACAGTAAGCCCTCAAAGTTCTCAGTTTCCCTGGCAGAGGGCATAAAGGTGACCAAGTGAAAAGAGCAGGTTGCAGAGGCTGTTTTACATTGTCCACAGGGAGAGTGAAGGGGGCCTGGGCCTGGGACAGCTACTGTGTGGGAAACAAAGGAGTGTGCCATGAGTTTCCAAGTCTGCCATGCTCTTCCAAACACTTAAAGATGAAACCCCTCTATGGTCCTTCATCCATCGCTGCACGATGTTCTCACTGAACACAAGCTCTTATGAAAGGGACAGCCACCAATTACCCTCCCCCAAAGGAAGAGTCCACCCGATGTATAAACAGGGGTCACTTTGGGCTACCCTTCCCTTAACTCTGAGGGAAAAGCCTTTTTCCTTTACTTTAGTCTGGGTCTCTTGCCAAATCCCTGAGTCCAAGTTCAGCAGCCAGGAACAACTTGGTTTAGATCAGGGAATGCATGAGGATATCCAAGTTGGCTAAACCAAATTAAATCTTAAGTGTAGCCATATTTTTCTGGGTCAAAAACCAAATAATACAAAGAGGATGGGTTAACTTGTAGGTATGCTTCCAAGAGAATGAGGCTGCACAGACTGAGCCCAACCCAGTTCACACGGAACCTCTGCTCAGACTCTTTGCCAGGAAGGTGTGTTCATGGTAAAAATAGATTTACATATCATTAGAAATAAAGAATGCTTAAAATGTGATTGCCCTGGTTTGAAAAGTAAAGTGCATTGTTCTCATTTGCAAATTTAGGTCACCTTTCACTGGGGAGGAGACACACCTTTGTAAAAGCAATCATTTCTAAAGAACACACATATTTAATTCATATCCTCTAAGTAAGTTGGAGGCATTAAGGTCCTCCAAAATGTGTTTAGGTAGAGCATATCTTGAAAATATATAGGTAGTGAATCTCTTACAAGAATTGTATTCAAATTGTGAATACAATGCCTTTGATGAATAAACAAAAGGTGGTTTTTCTAAGGGGCCCATGACTTCAATCAGCTAAAGAACTTTTAAAAGGAAATCTAAGTCCAGTGGGGTTTTACGGCTCTCATGTTTAATCTGCTAATAGCACCATTTCAAAAGAAAAAAAATTCAAAATATACAGTGCAAGTGCATTTAAATCCATTCAACACATTTAGACTGTAAAAATTAAAATATATTGTCTATTTTATTATGCACAACAGAGTCAAGGGCATCAGCCAACTGACCTGATAATCCAATAAACTGTGTAGAAGGCATTTATGCCAAGAAAAGAGCTCAGGGACAGCTGCCCTGCGAGCTATTTAGCATCACAAACACACTTAGCAGAAGCTACTCAAGGATGGCTGTCACTGGGGCACATCCAGAGCAGCAGCTAGAGGGTTGATAGGTTTTGGTTTAAAAGGGAGGCTTTTATGAGAGATTATAAATATTGATTTCACTGAAGGAGTCAGAGCAGTTTATGGGTGTGTATACACAATGCCAACCTTTCCGTTTATATCCATTGGGCTAGTCCTCAGTGGGATCTAAATGTCAAAGTTTTTCAGGACACTTTTGAAAGACCCTTTGGGAACCAATTTGGAGACTATTTCTTTCTTCTTGAAGGACTTGTGCTTTTTAGAATGTAAATAACAATTTGTACATAAAAGACCACTCTAATGTGTTTGCCAGTTTTGACGGAGGCATCCTCTCATCCATGGGGAAGGCGGCTTTTCACTTAGACCTCTGATGACTCTAAGTGAGATGACAACTCACAAGACCGTGCAACAGAGGATGAAATGTTTTGCAAAAATACCAGAGAGCTCTTATCCTCAAATACATTCTATGCCCAAAAGAGAATCAAGGAAGAAGAATGAATATGTCAGTCAACTAACATTTACCCAGAAATATACCCGAGTAGTTCAATGTTCTTATGAACAGTGTACTAGATTCAATGTGACACACAATGCATTTTCCTTATGCCAAGGCACTAAAGAATTGTGCCTCCCTTGCTACTGTAATTTTGTTACTTCTGACATAAACAGTACTGCTGACACTATTTTCTAAACAATGAGAATCTCTGACAGCCTACATTTTTGTCAGATGAACTGTGAAAGTATGAATTCTTCCAAACAAGCTCTATATGTAGCACAACACACACACACACTCACACAGAGACACACATACACATGCATATACATACACACATGCACATGTGCACATGTATGCACATGCAAACACACGCGTATAAAAGATTCCACTACAGGCAAGGGCAAATATATAATGATGTCAACACACATAACTTCTCACAAATGAATTGACAGGGATCAGTGGTCTTGCTTTAGAGATGAAATTATTCCTAGGAGAACTTCTTTTAAATACCTTATTTTTCCCAATTGGAGTTTCCCTGGTCATTCACAGACTTATGAATGAGTGAGAGAGTTTATGACTTACCCTGATCAATTAACGTATGTTAAGATATAAAGTGTGCAGATATAATAGAATTCCTATATGTTTTTGTGGGACTGCAAAATAGAACAACTGCCATAAAAACATATTTGAGGATTTCTTATAAAACTGAAAAATAGAACACGATTCTGCAATCCTATGTCTAGTATTTACTATGACAAGCTAAAATGGCTATGTTAAAGTGATGTCTGCACTTCCATCTACACTGTGACCATGTTCATGATTGCTGAGTTACACAATTAGCCTAAATGAACGGCAGTGATGAGAATGGAAGGAAAGTGTGGTACATACACAAAATGGATGCTGTCTGGTCCTTGAAAGACAGAAATGTGGCCAATGGTGAAATAGTGGCTAAATCTTAATAATATTGTGTTGAGTGGAATAAACTGGGTATAGAACAGCAAACACTGGTTGTGCATGGTTGCTCATGCCTATAATTCCAAAACTTGGAAGGATGAAGCAGGGGATCTGCAGCGAGTTCAAGGCCAATCTGATCTACACAGAGAGTTCCAGCAGTGTGGGCTGCAGAGTAAGATCGTATTGTCTGAAAAACAAAACTTTGAAAATATGCAGGACAAAAAGACAAAAGTGCATGTTCTCACTTAGGTTTGGGCTGTAAGGCAATCAGATCCAGCAGAGAGTAGAGTGATGGGTAATGGCCAAGGGAAGGTTGGGGAAGGGGTGGTAGTCACAGATTACCTGAGGAGTTACAGTCTTTAACTGAAATCTGCCACAGCGTGGTCAATGCAGTTAATAAAACCATAGTGCACATCCCAAAGATGCAGGGAAAATGGCAAATATTCTCACCACAAAATGGTTGAAGTGAGTGATGTCTATTGTACCGATTTAATCACTTCACATTTTATTCATAGGATATAACATTACTTTATTCCTTTAATATATACAACTATCATTTGTCAATTTGCAATAAAAACAAAGTTTAAGAATATAGGAAGTGGTCATTGGAGTTACTTTTTCCCTTGCACATGCGTGTCAGGTGCCTGAAATTTCTTTATAATAATAAATTCTAGTTCTGATCATCAAAGTCTAGGATTCATTTCTGATCATCACAAATCCAAAGGACTTTGGCTTCAGTTGCCTTTTTGAATTCAAAACTTAGCAACATCCCCTACAGGCAGGCCTCCTTTGCTTAATTTTCACTTACCAGATTCATCTAAATTATTATTGAGCTTGGATTTAATTTCCAGCTCATGTGACCTTTCAAGGTGATGAGTGCTGTGTCTTAAGACATTTTCTCTGGGTCATGAAAGGCAGATTTCCTTCCCTTACATGCCAGAGATGTGTTTCTCTAGCTCTACGCACTGCGGGAGAGACTTGCCATCTGTGCTCAAGAAAGCACCGCCTTTGCTATGCAACTTCTTCATTTATAAAATCAGAATATTAAAACCAATGGTTAAACCTAGTTTTATAAAGGCTCAGCTTTCATTGGCTATTTGAAGAGGATGTGATGATAAATATGAGTTCTTAGCAGTTTTTCTTTTTTTTTTCTTTTCTATTTTAAATACCTGAAAAATTTGCCAGAGATGGTCAAAGTGTCTTCATGGAGAGTATTCACCTGGAAGTCACCTCCTGACTGTAAACCTCCATTATTTTTCTGTTTGTAAGGTTTATTGATGTGGGCTTCCTCTCTATATGCTATGACTATGTTTTATTACAATTGGCTATTAAAGAAGCTGTTTCAGCCAGTGGTTTAGAAGAGTAAAGCCAGGCAAAAAATCCAAACAGAGATATAGAGGGAGAGTAAGTGAAGTCAGAGACACACCATGTAGCTGCCAAAGAAGAAAGATGCCCAGAATTTTACCTGGTAAGCCACAGCCTTGTGGCAATACACAGATTAATAGAGATGGGTTAATTCAAGATGTAAGAACTAGTCAAAAATATGTCTGAATCGTTGGCCAAGCAGTGTTGTAATTAATATAATTTCTGTGTAATTATTTGGCTCTGGGTAGCCGGGAAAAACAAGCACAGTCTCTGCCTACAGTTTATTTCTGCTGCAGCTGTTCCTTCCTATTTTTATTATTTGACTCCTCTCATTTTTGAGCTTCTATACCTACAAGGTCTCATTACTGTCTTGATGTTATTTTCATAATCCTTTGCTTTGTTTTCCTGAAACGGCTTACATTTTAAGAGAAGGTATGACGACCATTATTTCACAATTAAGAAAGAAACATGACACTCATATTAACTCTGTCTAATTTTACAACTCATGTGTTTCTTGGTTGATTAGTAACTTTTGGTAAGTAAACTGTCTTTTTTAGGACTTTGGGAGAAAAAACTCACGTTACTAGTCTTGATAATGTATGATGTTCAGATCTGAGCACTATTATACATCTAATCAAACTAGGAGCTGCCAAATGTTATTTCCCTTCCACTAACAACTTACATGTTATCAAATTGGGGTTACAAGGAGGGAGATTAACAACAGAATTAGCAATAGAAGCCTATGGAGCCATTCTATTGAAAGTTTCCTAATAAAATGGTATACATAGCCATGCAAGATACCTTTCTTTACCCTTATGATAAAGACCTTTTAACTGCCTTCATCTTATGTGCCATATGTTAAGTTAATTTTAAAAAATCAATGGTCCTAATCCACTAATCAGTATGCATCTGTGGATGAACTCTGAGTTCTTCATTATAATTTTTATAATAAAGTTTAGACACCAGATGACACAAGTCGAAATATGCTCTTGTCAATTCTGACTACTTAACATGAAAATTTTGTCAGACAGGTATATGGCAAGGTATCCATCAGGATGTCACCTGTAAAAACAGGCATGACTTCTGTCGAAACGTGTAGAAAAATAGTCAAAATAGATTTGGAGAATTGTATAAGAATTGGCAAGATTGACAGCAAAGAAAATTATGATAAAGACTTAAGTAAAAGAAAACTAGAACATCATTTCTGGATTGTTAATGATTATATCATAAATATTTTGTCTTAAAAATTGATGATTTCTTTTTTTATTACTTATGTTTAAACAATGCAAGTATTTAACATTTCACAATATCAAATTATGCTTCTATTTAAAAATCAATTAGATGTAATTTTGTAAATATAATTATTGCTAAGGGTACCAAGTTGGTTTTCCCATCATGTGATATCAGGCAAAGCTACTTCTTACCCTGCTATCTTTTGTCTGCCCTTGTTCCTTTTTTCCTTTTTCAACCTTGTGAGACTCTCTGTAAGAGAATGAGTATCTTTTCAAC
>PVIU01015742.1:0-26569 GCA_004026605.1 Ondatra zibethicus
GGGTGGGCCTTGGACTTCCAACAGGGCAGGGCACCATGCCCTCTTTCAAGGAAGAAGGGGGAGGGAGGAGGGGTGGGGGGTAGTGGGAGGGGACCGGGAGAAGGGGAAGAAAGGAAAAAAAAATTTTTTTTTTATCTTTAATTATGTTCTTGAATGGAAAAAATAAAACAAAACAATGTATGGAAAAAAAAATAAAGAACAATTAGATAGCTAAGATTAGGGCATGATTAAAGCCATGGAAATACAGCTCTATGTGTAAAGGAAACTTCACCTCGTCATATAACATGCTCATAAGTTATGTCAGCTGATCAGTGAAATTACCTTGGGACTAGAAAGGTAATGAAACAATTCCTACTCTACCAATGAAAACTGTTTTTTAGAAAGACTAAATGGCCTATTCAAGATTACAGTCTTGATTCTGACTGCAATTCAGAACCCTGGCTGTCATTCTACCAAAAGTCCTTTACAGATTCAAAGCAATCCCCATCAAAATTCCCACACAATTTTCTTGAAAGGACAATTTTCAGCACCATATGGAAACACAAATAAAACACCAAGATTGGTAAAAACAATCATGATTCATTAAAGAACTGCTGGAGGTATTATCATCCCCAGCCTCAAATTGTACTATAAAGCTATAGTAATAAAAACAGCATGGTATTGACTCAAAAAAGATATGCTTATAAATGGAATTAAATTGAAGTCCCAGACATAAATCAATACAACTATGGATGCCTGAGTTTTATACAGAGGTCAAAATTACACACTGGAAAAAAAGACAACATCTTCAATAAATGGTGCTGATCAAACTGGGTGGCTACATGAAGAAGGATCCAAATAAATCACCCTGCACAAAACTCAGCTCCAATTGGATCAATGACCTCAGCAAAAGAACAGAAACACTGAAAATGAGAGAACAGAAAGTGTGGGACAGCCTTGAACTCATTGTCAGAGGAATAGATTTCTAGACAGAACACTATTAGCACAGGGACTAAGAAAATTTTAATAAATGAATGGTCCCTCATAAAACTGAAAATCTTCCATATAGCAAAGGATACTACCATTCATACAAAGCAACAGTCTCCTTAATGAGTAAATATTTTTAGAAATTACACATCTAACCAAGGGCTAATATCCAAAAATATATAAAGAACAAAAAATGGACATGAAGAAAACAAATAATCCAATTAAAATGAGGTACATTGGGGTAGAGATCTAACCACAGAATTTTAGAAAGAGGAACCATAGTTGACTAAGAAGCACTTAAAGAAGTGTTCAACATCCTTAGTCTACAGGGAAATGCAAATCCAAACTGCCTTGTGATTTCACTTTACATCATTCAGAAAGGCTAAGCCCAACAAAATAAGTGACAGTTCATGCTAGACAAGATACGGAATAAGGTGGACACTTATCCATTGCTGGTGAAAGTACAAACTTGTATGACCACGATGAAAACCAGTGTGGCACTTCCTCAGGAAATAGAGAATAGATCTATCTCAAGATTCATCTATCATTCTTCGGCATATACCCAAAGGACCGTACAGTCTACTATAAAGATCCTTGCTTAACCATGCTCATTGCTGCTCTATTTATAGCAGCCAGAAAGAGACTAGTTGGCTTTTAAGTGTATGAATGGACAAAGAAAATGTATATATGTATATGTATTTAGAAGGCTTCTGCTCTATTAGATTTCCATATGACTCCTCAAATGGCCCTTAGTTTTAGCTGTCCCTCTCCATATTCCCTCCATTACCCCACTCTTACCGCCCCCTTTCCATCTGGCCCTCCCATTCCAAATACCCACCCCCATACAATCATGACTATTCATTTATATTTACTCAGCTCTTATAAAGATGAAATTTGCTAGTAAGTGAGTGGAACTAGAAAAAAAAATTATCCTCAATGAGGTTACTTAATCCCAAAAGACAAATGTTGTAAGTATTTGCTCATGTGTGAATGTTAGCTGCTAAGTCTTCGATAAGCAAGCTACAATCCAAATAACCACAGAGATCATGAATAGAGCAAAGGACTTGGGGGAAAGTTGGATCACCATAAAAAGGAGAATAGAATGGACAGTCATGGATGTATGGGGGTGGGGCTTTGGTATGGGAGGATCAAATAGAAAGAGGTAAGTAAGAGCAGGGTAATTGAAATAATATGGAAAGAGACAGCTAAAATTAAGGGCCATTTGAGGAGTCATATGGACACCTAATAGGGCAGAAGTTTCCTAAATATGTATACATATATGAAGGTGATCTAAATGGAAACACTAAATAATGGGGAGACTGAACCCCAATTAGACATCTCTCATCACCAATACCACTTCTAAGAATGGGTTACTTTTAACTGAGTTGTTGGCCAAAGGAGTACCGTGAAAATCCTAAAACAACCCAGGCTATTGGTTTCTTACCACAAACTGCTATGAAGCCCTTCTTGCTGGAGGCAACATCTACAAAGCTCACTGCACACAAAGTCAAGCTGGTGCCTACATAGAGTCTTTACCCCAATGGACTTGGGTTCATGGTACTGGAAGGTGCTCTGAATACTATGCAAGGAGAAGCAAACACCAAACCAGCTACAAACTCATCTATCTACAGTGGTGACCTGCCTGCAAGATGTGTTAGTGCAGTAGTGGCACAAAGCTTTTGGAACTAACCTACCAGCATCTGACTGGATTTGAGACCCACTGTGTGGGGTTGAGCCCATCCCCAACACTGCACAGGTGGTTAAGAATCTGAGACTAGGTAGCCCGGGGATTGATGCAAAAACCAAATTCCACTGCTTCACTAAAGGAAGATAGCAATAAATTCCTAACAATGTTCTGCTATATCCATGGATAACTGTCTTTTCAGCTATCATCAGAGATGCATCCTCCTGCAGTAGATAGGAACTAAGACAGAGTTCCACGGCCAGACAATGTGAAGAGAGTGAGAGATCTTGGAACACTACGGCCTAACATAGCATGTCTCCATGAATTCCTTCCACTCAGGGTTCATGGGACCCTGGGGAAGAGGGGGCAAAAGGATTGTTAAAGCCAGAGGGAATGGAGAGAACACAAGCAATCAGGACCTTCTAAACACAGCAGGACTGGTATGCATATGAACTCACAGAGAGTATGGCAGCTGCATAGGGCCTACACTGGTCTGGGCCTGATGAATGGGGTCCTAGCACTGAGAGTGAAAGTGGACACAAACTCACATCCCTAACACAAAGGCTAAGTACAACTGATAACCATTCACAAATGAAACTTTAGTTTTCTCTAACGGAGTCTCACTGCTCCCTGCATATACAAACCAGTCTTAAGGGCAGGCCTCACGAGTGGCAGTATGTGGCCAACACAAAACAAACTCTCTGGCATTTTTGGAGGTTCTTTGTTTCATAATACTTTGTCAGGGTTGTTTGTTAGTTTGTTTTTCCTTACTCTTTCAGGTCCTTTGGGTATATATTATGGTTTCCAGTTTTGTGTTCCTATAGTTTCTATGCATGTGCAAACGTTACTTGGCCTTTTCTTTGGCTCCTTTTCTTCTTTGTGTTCGTTTTGCCCTATTCTGTTTTTTTTTTTATCTATTTCTTACATTATTATTTATTTCTCATTAGTATTTTAATGAGAAAGGGAAAGAAAAAGTGTGGATTTGGGTGGATGAGAAGTTGGAGAGGGTCTGGGAGGAGTTAGGGGAAGAGAAACAGTAATCAGAATATATTTTATTAAAAAATCCATTTTCAATAAAACAAATTATGGACCATTTTTTTGCTTGATCACATTTACTACATAAGGGAAATAAATAATTGCTTATTCAACTCTTCTTTCTCTCATTCTTCATCTATTTACTTAGCATCTAGGAATACAGAGCCCTGGACTGGGTCCTGTGAAATTTATGGTGTTATAAATTAGAATCTTGCTTCTCAAAGGGCCAGCAAGGGAGGTAAAAGGCTTCCTAAGAGCTGTGAAGGAGTGGAAAATCATGCCTAATAAGACAGTTATAGGAATAATTGTGGAAGGTCACTGCTAAGATAAATTATTTCTGGCTAAGAGCTCACGGGAAGCTGCATGAGGAATGTGGGGTTTCTGCTGAATCGTAATGAGTGGCTGGCATTTGAGCAAACAGTGCAAAGGAAGGTGTGAATTCCAGAAGTGAAGAAAAGGGATGGGGAGTGGCTAGAGGAACCCTAGAAACCCTGTGCCATTCGTCCCTTCTTCTGGTGTGGAAAGTTTGAAAATAAAGAGGCTGAAGAAACTGCTTAAAAACTAGGCTAAGGTGTTATTATAGCCTATATGTGAGGCAGAAGGTATTGAAGAAAGCCTTGAGGACACTGACGGAGCCATACAGTTTAAGCTCAAAATGCATGCTCTACAGTTTAGAAGCTATGTGCTCATGGTCAGCTTATATAACTCCCCTAAAACGTTAATATTCTATCCATAAAAATGAGAACATTTGTTAAATATTTTATGAATATTTTCAAATATTGGGTGTGAAGATTAAAAGGCAGGATGCTTGAAAAGAAACAGGCACATGAAACCCCTAGAGAAAATTAATTTCTTTTCTCATTTTTGACACATTGGGGAACCAAAGGCGCTGTTTGCTGAAGGGGCTGTTGTTATGAGTCTCATGTTTTAGTAAAGCAACTGTACTAGATGAATTGGAAGAGAGAGGGGGTAAAGGCTAAAAGACGAGAGTAAGAAAGATTTCCTTCTTCTTTTAATTACAATAGAGCACATGGAGAAACAGATGCCTTAAAGTAAAACCACTAGTGGGGATGTTTAATATTTAGACTAATAAAAGAACATTTCATCAAATTAATTATATCATAGTAAAATAGCCATAGGGTGAGATGAAATCAAAATTATCTGTAGAATAGATATTTCTGCTAGAATTCGTAGTTCTTAGACCTATGCACCTGGATACATTTCAACCATCTGGAATAGCATTTTAAGAAACTCAACAGTATTACCTGGACAGATATTTATCCAGATGATGACTATGTCTAATTTTAAATGAGTCTTTTGAGGCTCATTGAATATTCAGCACTTTGATCATCAATGTATGCCTCTAGCCTACCTAATCAACACATCTACTCTCAGCTAATCCAAGAGGTGAATAGGACTAGCAGCTATTTGCTGGATGGCCTTGGCTTTGGGTTCTTCTTTATTGAAAGTCACTCTCTGGTTGCTATATTCATCTTCTAAAGATGAAGTGAGGCTTGAAGGAAATTCTTGTTTATCTACAGATAACTATAAACATTTATATTTATTTATGAAGTTAAGGAGTGAATTTTTAATAACTAGTATTGAACATTATCTGGGTATAGAACACTACTTACAACTAGGATTTTAAACAAGTAGATAGAGTAGGAAGTATGTATGATCTTGATGTTGATTGGAAATGTGTGTGTGTGTAGACACACAAGGCCATACAACATACAATGGCTAATTAAATCTAGTCCCCTAAGCTTCTCACTTTATGCTGAGAGTCACTCCAAAATTTAGTTGCTTTTTCGTCTTACTTTCTCATTAACACTTCTTATCAGCTATTGCTATTGTTTCCTTCAGAAGCGTAATTTCTTAAAAGAAATAAATAAAAGCAGTGAAACAGGCTAGTCTCACAGTCTTTTAGCTAATTCTGTGCCTCATCCCTTATCCCTAAGACGTAGACCAGCACTGGGTCACCATCCTCTTCCCTATGGTTGTTCTCATAATTTCCAATGAGGAAATAAGGTACCCAGCACTCTATTCTAACATCTTAACTTCCTCACTTCCAAAACCTCACTCTCTAGCTCACACTGCCCTCACTTCACCATCATTTGTAAACACTGCACTACTTGGAACTTTGTCTCATCACGAATTTTCCCAACCACTATTTCCTGTCTTTTCATTTAGCAATCTATTCACTCAACCTCTATCTACAAACTCAGGCCACCGACTGTCAGAACATAAATTCCCTATATGTCTTCTTTCCATATTCAAGTCCTTGATCAGTCACCGTGTTTGTTTTAGAAATTTCCCAATCGGCTTAAATCCAGCTCTGCAACTGAGATGCTTACACATGTGTCATTTGAATATGGCAGGATAGAAACCACTATGTCTGACCCCAGCAAAACTAAGCACAAAGCTCAGGCGGGTTTTCCGGACTGCCAGCTTTCTGAATGCATTTCCCTGCTCATTCCATTTTTTCAGTCCCTTTAGAAACCTTTTTATATCCAACTTTCTCAGACATATAAATTTTAATTATCAGTTGGTGATTTCACTTTTCATGCTTAGAAAGTAGAATGATTCCAAAGTCACCTCCTCCATTGTCCCCCAATCAAGTTTTCCAATCTCTTTGCACTTTGTAACCATCTTTGTTCCTCATCATGAGTGAAAAGATAAAAAAACACCCAAGGTTATTTTCAGGGACAATTAGGAGGACTTACGTTCTAGACCAGCGGTTCTCAACCTGTGGCATCCTAACCCCTTTGGAGTCTAACAGTCCTTTCATAAGGATCATTGATTAGATATCCTGCATGTAAGATAATTACAGTACAATTCATAACAGTAGAAAATTACAGTTACAAAGTAGCAATGAAATAATTTTAGGGTTGGCCATCACCATAGCATGAAGCACTGTATTAAAGGGTCACAGTAAGAGGAAAGTTGAGAACCACTGGTCTACACATTAATATTTATCATACAACTATGTTTAAGAGAACATTCCATTGGAGAAAAGGATAGTTATTAGAATAGAAGATTCTAGAAATGGACCAAATGTAACAGTTGATGAAGATGATTCTGCAATGCTATGGAGAACATGTGATCTTAAAAGTTATCTCTCTCATTCTCCCCCTCCTCAGTGTGTGTGTGTGTGTGTGTGTGTGTGTGTTCAGGCATTCATGAGCCACAGCATTCATGCTCACATCATGACCTGCTCAGATCAGAGGACAATTCTAGGGGGTCCTTTGGGAGTCAGTTCTCTCCTGCCACCTTGTGGGTTCTGGGGGTCAAATTCAAGTTGTGAGGCCAAATGGACAGACAGAGGAGAGTGAATACTTTGGAGCTCTGATTTAATACTACATTAAAAGTTAATTCCAGTTGATCTAAATATAAAAACAAACAAAGAAAAGATTTAGGAGGAAAAGCCTATTATGATGATATAGTATAAGCTAGACTCTTAAATAAGCACAGTAAGGAAAATAACAGAAATTAAATTACAATAAAATTAAAACCTAGTCATTAACAACCCCATTACTGAAACAGCGAGAGTGGAGGATTCGTGCAGTACAAACAGACAAAGGAGGAGATTATATAAATAATCATCACACTCCATCAAGGAATGAACAGCCACTTAAACAGAAAGTGGAAGGACAATTTGCATGAATATTTACTAAAAGATACCCAACATTATTAGTTATTATGAAAATGGAAATTTTAATCAGGACAGCATACCAGTGTGCAATGACCATGAATTCTAAAATGGAAAGAGACAACACGAAATGTTGGTACAGATGGAATTTACCACACAGCTGTAGTGATTCATAGTTCAAGCTCAGAAGTGATGACTTTGGGAAGTACTGGGCAGTATCTACAAATGTCACACACATATGTACCTGTACCTCAGCAACTCTACTTGATTAAAAAAAAAAGTGGAATGCAAAGATATGCTCAACAAAGCACAGACAACTGTTTAGCAGTATTTTCATAATGGTATCAAAATGGAAAGCACCAACATTCTTGATGATAGAATGGTTAAATACACTGTAGCATATTTACACAAAGGAACACTATCACACTGAGAGATTCAACAAGTTACGTCAATAGACAACAATGTGGAGAAATCCATAAGAGTAAGATACTGACTTATTATGAGAGAAATCCAATTCAGATTGCCTGTCTTTCTTTAGGTCTTTGGAAACGTGTGTCTAGGGTTTGCAAATCCCATGATTCAGAAGCCATTATTATGATCTTCTTAAAGAAGAAGTGGTGTTATTTCTCTGGGTTATCACTTGGAACAATTCCAAGTTACCTTGAAATTGATTGAATGCAGGCAGTCACTTTCTCAATTATCCTTTCTGTCATCAGAACAATTACGAGCATCCATTGACCACCCTGCATCATTATGCCTCTTGGACTCTTACCAAATCTATGTAAAACAGGAATGATATCTCCCTAGATTCTGTGTTTAAAAAAGATGTTTTTAATTCACGATAAGCAGCATTGTCATCAGAATAACGGAACGTATTCATAAAATTATTAGTGATTTCTGGAAAGACCCCCATGGCTGCTGAAGCTGAATGATGCTTCGACTGGCCCTTGAGGTGACTCATTCTGCACTTCCAAGTTGGAGAATTACCACCTAGAGGGCAGGGTTCCTCAGTGATTCCTCAGTTTGCAGGCAGCAGTCTGCACACAATAACTGCTTTCTGACAGTTACTGATATGCTGTGTTGCCAGAGTGGTGTGATATAAATTGTAAAGGGAATTTGTTACATTAGCTATACAGTATAAAAGACGGTTTCACATTTTGATTAAAAAAAATTAAAAACCCCAAAACATAAAAAGGAGTGTTGTGTTGATGGTATCGAATGTTAATTCAGCTCCAGACATTAGACTCCGCTCAAGTCGCGTAAAGATATTTGACTCCGCTCACATTTCACATGACCTACTTTCCTCTTGAAATAATCCATCCCACCGGGACTTTTATTGCTTCCTTCCTTTTCTCTTTAGAGGATGGGGGAAAGCACAGACATGTTCTCACAGACAGGATAAGTGCCATATTCTTGGGCCTGAAGTATTGATATTAAGCCCAGAACTAGGCACTCATGACCACTTTTTTACAACTGTACTCATTTATAGGAAAGTCCCAGGGAAAACTCCAAATGAGACGTCTCCCACTGCTTAACTCAAGTAAAAATCTGTAGCAAATCACAGGAGTGATCTGAACTTTCCTTGTCTACAAAACAATTATGCAACTTATTGGACCGAACATGAAATGTTAGTAGGAATCAGCATCTTCTTACTGGATGCTTGGCTGCACTGATAATGCTGAGTCAGCCTTTGGTTAAAGGGAAAACAGGAGTCATTTCCATCTTCGTCTTGTTCCATCTTATTAGGTAAACTTCCAGATAACCATAAAGGCAGAATAGATATTTTATCAGTATAAGATGTTTAGGACCAAATGTCCTGATTCAGTGGAAAGCCTTGAACATACTTTATTGAGTAAAGTAAGTTTATATAATTCAGTTTCATTTTTTCAACTTCTGTTGGCTCTCTGTGAAATTTGAATTCTATAAATCAGTTGAAGTATCTTTATGACACGTTTATTTCATGAGCCAAGGATAAGGATGGCTGGGAATAGAGACGAAGAACTTAATCCTAGGCCACAGATGGGCTTATTTTTCCAGCCAACAATTGCTCTCTTATAAATATCAAATGCTCTTGACTTTATGATGCAATGAAAATTACTCTTAAGGACACTGAGACCCTTCCCTTTTCTCCTCCCCATCCTCTTCTTTTCTTTCTTTTATTTTCCATTCTTTTTTTTCATTTTTTTTATATTTGAGATAGGATCTCACTTTGTAACTCTGCCTGACCAGGAACTCACTATGTGTACCAGGCTGACATCAACCTCTCAGAGCTCTGCCTGCCTCTGCTTTCTGGGTGCTGGGATTGAACATGTATGCCACCGCCACCATACCCTGCTCTCTACCTCTTCTTTCTAAGGATGAAAAAAAATTATTCTAGTGATGGCAACTTTTGACAGTGTACTAAGCAGTGGAAATTATGCTGTAAGCAAAAGTCTTTGCAAGACCAAGGTTCCTACAAAACACTGTAGTCTTAATTTTTCCAGACTGGTTACTGGCTACTCTGACAGGATCCAACTCCAAGAACAACTTCACTTGAAGCAAGGGTTCTCTGTCCTGAAACCAAACTCACAAGGCACATAGATCGAAGCATGAACTTCTCAGGAGTAGCTTGAACCTTGACCCTACCGCTTTACCTGCCTTTCAAGCTGAATTTGCACCACGGAAACAAGTTATGATCATGGATATTCTGACAAAGTAAAAACAGAAAAATGTATGAACACCTTAAGAAGATTCTATTTAGTAGATTGCTGACAGCATTTTATGCATTTCTCAGGTCTCTGCACTGTGACAGTTACTCAGACTTCCTCCACACTCAGAGAAACAGCAGCAAATTCCACTGAGCTTCACGGCACCTTCAGAATTGTCTTGGCAGTTAGATATGGCACCATAAGAAAAAAGCACCAACAAAGCCCAGCAGAGTCATATTCCACACCCGTCACACTTGACTTTTGACCTTTTTTTTTTTTTTTTTCTTTTTGCTTTTGTGGCCTCTGTTCTTTTGTGATGATCTGGGGTGGTTATGGTCATGCAATTCTAGATTTTTGTAACAAAGAGTTTGTAAATGACACCTTGCTTTGTGATTTCTGCTCTGTACCTGAGACAAAATGTGAACATATTTGAGGATTGAACCAGAATCCAAGCAGCAACCAATGAGGTCTCTGGTTGTTGAATGTATATAAAAAGCCTTGAATGAATATAAAAACACCATTCAAAAGCTCACAGCTGGCTGTCAGGGAAAGGAAAGGCGGGAGAATAGGAGCTGGCTATTAACACTAATATTGAGAGACTGTACATCACTCACCCATTCATCTGCTCATTCATTGGATTGTTCCCGCTGCCCCATACTTTCTGTTTCTCTTTTAAATGAGAAACCAATTTAAATGAAGGTTTACGATGTTTTCAAATAATAACTAGAAGTGGTAACACTTACTTTCCGGTAATAAACTGGCTCCTGGACGGTGTGCAAATAGGCTGGACATAGTAGTTCTCTAGTTTAACTCCTTCCGCAGCGAGTTTGTCAAGAGTGGGCGTCTTTATCTCAGATCCGTGGTAACCCACGTCTCTAAATCCCTGATCATCAGCTAAGATGAAAATGAGATGGGGCTGGGCAGCGCCCGTGGAGCCTGCTTCAGGTCTCTCTTCAGCTTGAGCACTCAGGGGCCCCTCCTCTTCTAAGCCCTGGCCCCAGCACAGGTAGCCATAGGTGAGCAGGCTGAGGACCCAGAAGCCTGCCAGGGCACCCATCGCCACTGCCACTATCTTTCCAGGCCACACCCAGCCCTGAGGAGGTGGCGGAGGCAGAGGCTCCGCGCTGTCCCTGGGGGCCATTCACTCGGGTCCCAGCAGAGACTCCACATGCAGAACCCTGCCCACTTTGCTGTTGCTGGCACACTCATGCATGCGGAGGGCTAGATCCAGCTGAAGGTGGCAACGAAACCCTGCTCCCCTGCCAGCTGTCACCACTTCCCACAACTTCGATCCTCTGGAGGTGATGGCTTAACCCGCGGATGCTGGAAAAACTAGAAGGGAGCAGGTCCTCTCCATCAGTTTGCACTTTTTCCTCTCCTAACACCGCCCAGCAGTTTCCACACACAAAAAAGTTAGTATCTTCGCCGAAAAGTTCTCACGAAAAGAAAAGAACAAACAAGAGAGGACTTGATAGCCACACAGGGCAGGGACGTTTGGTGTTCATATAGTTCTTCACTTCGTCGGGGAGTAGGACTGTGCCCTTGCGCAGGCAGGCACCAGGGGTGGTGGAACTGGCGTCAGTCCCGCGGCCCAGGCTCTCCGGAAACCTTGCCAAGTTGCTCTGAGCGACTGACTGACTCCCTGCTTCTGGATGGATGACAGGCTGAGCCTAGGAGACCTGTTTCTGGCAGGCCGCCTTCCCGGCTTTTTCAGGGCTGTTTTCCCATCTTCCGCTGTGCGTTAGTCAATCTCCAGGACCCCTTCTCCAGGGGCAAAGAAAGGATCCTGTTCTAGAGCCGGCCTTCCCACATCTTCGGCAATCCCTTCTCTGTCCCGCAGCGCTTGGGAACACTCACGGGATCCTGGCCGGTGATCGCCAGCGCACGCGTGCCCTGTGGGTGCTGCAGCTGCCCCAGCTTGAGCTTGGGAGGCTGACTTAACTCCTGTGCCTTCTCCCTCTACTCGTCAGGCAGTCGTAGCCTGAGAACCAGGCGTGCTGGCTGAGGGCGGGCCCAGGCCGGGGAGGCGCTGGCTCTCCGCCCTCCTTTCTGCTAGGAGAAGGATGGACCCGGGAAGGGTGGCTTCTTCGCTGCAGGACGGCTTCCAGGGGTCCCCTATGATATGTCCCGGTGCAGGTTGTCTTTCCGTAGGTCTGCAAATGGAAGGCCCCCTTGCCCATCCCGAAACTTTGGAAGACACTGGAACGAGTGAGAAGAGAGAAGAGAAACAGTTTACTGTTCACTTTTCTTCATTGCTGGCCTCCTCCTTTTCTTTTCTCTTTATTTTTTTTCTGACAGTCACAATTACATCGTTTCAAGTAATGCTTTTTCTATCACAGTTGACCTCTCCAGTCCGATTTACTCCTTACTCTCTTCCTAAGTGAAGATGTTAAAGGGTGTAAGTTTTTTTCCTCCTCTCTCCAAACTTCCAGGGATTTTCTGGCCAAGGAGAGAGAGAGAGAGAGAGAGAGAGAGAGAGAGAGAGAGAGAGAGAGAGAGAGAGAGAGAGAGAGAGAGAGAGAGAGATTCAAGAAGGGAAGCCATGTGCTGACCTGGGACTCACTGTGTACCTGAGGATGACTCAGAACTTCTAATCCTGCCACCTCCACTCCCCCAATTTTAAGATTCCTCCAAGCTAGGTTCATGTAGTTTTGGATCAGTTCCCCAGCACTTGTCAGCTGAGCTGTGCCTTTGAATTTTTGCAGCAAACACTGTTTACTATCTAGCATCTTGGGGTTTTCTCTCTTTGCCCCCTCTCTTTGTTTTTGTTTCTCCCCTTTTTCTTCTTCCATCACCCTCTCTTTTCTCTCAACAACAGCGGCTTATTTCCTTTGAGAAAACATACTCTTGCTATAATTGTAGCCTTTTAAAACACTGCTCAGAGGCAGGATCTCTACAGAAGAGGCAGTCAAAAATCCTTGAGATATGCTTTTTGTTTTCTTTCTTTCTTTCTTTCTTTCTTTCTTTCTTTCTCTTTTCTATTTGTTTCAACACTTATCTCACTGAACACCTCCTGAGGACTGGCATAGAACACGTTAGACTCAATTAATGGCGAAGTCATAATTCTAAGTTTCATTTAGCTGTAACTTTAATTCCGTCCTGGTACTACAGTTCCTGTTGAATTCTCAGGCGAAGCTGGTGAAAGGGAAACTCAACCTGGAAGAGGGACTGCTGTTTCATGCAACTAATTTCGGCAGCACTCACAGGCAGTTGCTTCTTCTGGTTGCTCAAGGCAGAGATGTTGAGATTTAGAAGATATGTTTAGAACTGGGAGCAGCAATTCTGAGAGTTTAAATTTCCAGACTTATAAGGAAAGTCCTACTGGGGATTAGAGTACTGGGGGGCAGGGCTCCAGGCTTCACTGGCCTCCTGGGATGCTAGAGCCAAAATGACAGAAAGAAATCCTCTGATAGACTCAGCTACTTTTAATTGGAGAGCTCATGAATGAAGTAGGAGAAGGACTGTTTGTGTTCTTGTGTGACAAAGACAGTCAATTCCAATTTATACTTCTGGCAAGAAATTTTTAAGCCAACGTTTATGGACTATTTCCTGTGAGCTAACCATAGTACCCTAGACACTGACACATGTATGCACACGCATGCGCTGCTAAGTCTTGATGTGGTTAGTGCCTCATATACTTTATCATTCTCCCCTAGCCATGAGGAGCAATCTTCCATTCCACAACATTGGACCAGCCAAGCCAGAAATATCAGTGGTAAGAAAGGAGCAACTGAATCACAATGTTTCTGCTGCTAGAACCTATACTATGGTGGGAAAGAAACATTCTGCTCAGCTACCACCCCAAGCCCCAATTGTTACCGTGGAAAAAGCATTCTGGGGAAGAGAAAAACAACTCAAAGAAATCACAAAACTTATGTTTATGCTGAATGTGGTTAGGAGGTGAGGTAGTTCAGGGAAATAACCTTTAAACTGAAGGGGTATTATTTTATTTATTATCTTCTTTTTTGCAGAAAATTTGGGCATATAAACCTGAGTTCAAAGCTCCTTCTCTTTAAAAGATGATCTTACAAATGGGGTTTAAAATTGTTCCCAGCCAAGAAGCACTGACTGATCTCAACTGGCAGCTGAGATCCTATTGACTGTGTGCTTGGATTATATGTACATAAACTCAACATTTCCTACTATAGAGTTGGGTTTCATGCACTCTTGTTTCAGCCAATAGTTTTACCACTCTCATGAAATGTCAAGTTGAAATACATGTACAGCTTAGTAGTTATTTCCTCATTTTAGAATCAACATTCTTATACTCAAGCATCAGTTGTTTCCATGGAATCTATTCTTAGGTTTATTTCAGCATCTTAGGTATACTTAATTAGAAATAAAGCCCATTTCATTTCATTATGGAGTGGCCGTATGTCTTACTGTTCTAATGATGTGAAAAGACATTGTGATCAAGGCAACTTCAGGAAGAAAGCATTTAATTGGAGGTTTGTTTACAGTTTCAGAGAGTGAGTCAATTATCATGGCAACAGGAAGGCAGGCAGGGTTGAGAGGGAAGGAGGGAGGGAGAGAGAGAGAGAGAGAGAGAGAGAGAGAGAGAGAGAGAGAGAGAGAGAGCTAGCACCATCTGGGCCAATACAGGAACTGAGATGAATAAATTCCTGTGACATCAGATACTGAGGGGACCAGAAAGTTCTGAAGAGTTGGCACTTGACATTTTGGACATTAGAAATGGATAGTTTATGAGTAGGACATGCCATTTTAGCATGGGCTCTTCTGGGCTGGATTTATAGAGACAGAATCAACAAATGAAACTTCAGCCCATGAGTGTGACTGGTTGTAATGTTCTTTCAAGATGGCTGAACCTTTTGAAACCTTTTTATTAGAACAAGTAGTGATGAAGTGTATAGAGAGAGAGCTTGGAGAATTTTTTTTCAGCCAGGGTTTGGAGAAGTACAGGGCGGAATCCCACAATTACTAGAAAGTTTGAATTCTTTACAATAACTTGTTCCTTGGTTAAAATACTATGCTTAGGTTATGAGAACGAACACTCACTGAAATCTCAACAGAATTAATAAACCAAGAGAGGGAAATGGATGCAAATGTGGGGAACTCCAAATAGAACTTTAATTTGATAATATAAAAATAAAGTAAAAATTAGGACAAATTAGGGGTCTGGTCACTAATACAATCTAAATAAGGCAAGCACACAGGCCTGTGGCTCTCTCCAGAGGCAGACTTGGGTGTCACGTCCTTGAAACTGACAGTAGAGTGGAGCATTTTGTATGAGTGACCCGTCTGAGGGCAGGAAAGCTAAGAACACCACAGACAAACTGGACAAGTATTACTCTGAGGCATTCATGTTCAGGTTCTCCATAAAAATGACACTGTTCATTCTTGTAATGCGAGGACAGAATTGTTTTAGCTTTATAAACTGCACATGCTTAAGTTTTACAAAAGGTGATCAGACAGTATTCCTGCCATTTCATTATTTTTTTCTGTCAATATATGCTTATTTTCAAATAAGCATGTACTTGGATGTTTAAACGATATAACCCATTTCAAAGGCAGGTTTAGACACTGAGAAAATAGTGCATTAATCGCTTACGGATGCCTCAAGAGGTTTAAAACTTCATCAGAGCTTCATTGGGTTTATGAGTTCACAAAAAACTTAAAAATGAAGAAATATTGCAAATGTTTAATTAAAGCACGAGTAATACAGAACAGATGTCTGTCCTGATGTGGTCATCTTGACATGGGCCTCTGTGTCAGTCAGCTCTGCATTACTATTACAGACTACCTAAGGGAGGCAGTGCAAAGAGAGAGGTTTACTTTGGCACAGATTTAAAGAGCTCAGTCAATGATCTTTGGCCTGGCTGCTTTTGTACTAGTGGCAAAGCAGCACATCATGGTGGGAAAGGCTGGGGCATTGAAGAGAGGGTAGAAATGGTCAGGGCTCCCCAGTACACAATTAGGGCATAATGCTAGTGACCATAAACCTCCCATTAACTACCATCTCAACTGTTTCATTTCCTAACAGTGGTACGGGTTGAAGATGGATCCTTGAACTTGTGAATCTTCAGGAGATGCTCATTCAAACCATCACAACCCTGAGCAATAAACTCATTACTGAGTATAAAACTAACACTGCTTGAGTTAAATGAGACCAGAATGGTTAACCAGCTGGGTTAGTAGTTGTGTGTGGCACTCATTTCTTCTTCTGGGGAAACTTATGGTCATAAACTATAACACTTTTAAAAGAAAAGGTGTAGGAGGTAGTGAACTTTCAATATGTAATATACAAAATTAAACACCCCCCCACACACAATAGCAAAGTTTTTGACATCAAAAAGTCAGGGGATTTGAACTGCCAAAGAAGACTCTTTCTTTTTTTTTTAATTTAACATTTTTATGTGAAACCAAACTCTTAAACAACATTTTTATAATACCAAAATCTGAAATTTTCTATAATTTAAAAATCTGACTCTATTGATAATATGGTAACTGAACTATATTTCATATATAGTATACAGTGTATATATATATATGATATATATATATATATAATCACCATCAATTAAATCTTAAAAGACTGGTGCCAGCACTCTGCTGAGTGGCTTCTCATGAACTGTCATAGTGTTTTCAGAACACTCCATTCAGGTAGGCACATGAGAGAAGCTAAGGTTGTTTGTATAAAGGGGTGGGAGCTAGGAAAAGGAACACAGTAAAAGAGCAGAAAATCAAATATCTAAAGACTAGAAAGGAAAGAAACTAAACAATAAAGAAACCCACCAGGAAGTGGGAGAGGCTGTCAGGACTGCCAGGCATGGTAAGGGGGACCCATGGCATAGAACAGAAATCCTGGGTGTCAGTTATCACCTTATTAGGATAAAGTCCCTCAAATAGCTTACAGGTGCTTTTTTTGTATGAGTTCACAAACATCGATTAAAAAAAAGAATTCCAAGGTCAAACACATTGACATCCATGAATTAGGCTTAAGGAGGAAATGGTTTTAACTCAATCTATAAAAATGAATTGACATTGACAAATAATAAAAGTATTAGACTGCTGGATGAACCATACAGAATCTTCATAATAAGCAGTACAGTTTCATTAGAAGTTGAAAAACTCAAGCAAATGTGCTTGAATAATATTTTTCGAAACCCAGCACTAAATATTATAATGATGAGAAACTGTAGGCATCTGTCTACCTGCCCTATATATGAGTTACTTGCCCTATATATGCCTCAGTTTTTGCCATCTGTAAAGTAGGAACAAAAACAGTACCTACTCTGTGATGTGTTGTGTTAGTTAGCTATTGCCAGAAGCTATTGTTAAATAATCTCCATAAACTTCAACGATTTAAGGCAACAATAACACAATTTTACAAATCTCAGAATTAGGCCAGCTTTCCTCCTGGTGTTTTTCATCTTTCTGTGATCAGTGACATTGACACATACTCTTGACATGTTAATAGCTGAGGAATGTAAGTCCAAAGAAGGAGGCACACATGAAGACTCAGGCTACCTCCTTACACACCATTGGTCAATAAACAAAATCACAAAACAAAGACTAATGCAAGGAGTAAGAAATACGTTCCTCCTAGAGTGAAGCAATGAAAAAAACTGTGGATCCAGAGAGGGGCAACGAATTGGCACTGATAATTAAATCTACAGTAGTTGCTTTGAGAATGAAGTAATTTAATATTTGAGAAGTATTTAAGAAATTACAGTGTGTCTTTTAAAGACTATAAATATTCATTTTAATTTTTTATCTCAATTATATCCTTGTCTAAACTAATTTATAGGCTAGCACTATTCTAATCAAAACATCAGTCCAATTTGAACAATTTAATACTCAATACTCAATATACAATGACTTCAAAGTAACAAAATACTCCCATTCTTATTACATAGGACGTGATATTACATAATCATGATACATGATCATAAATAAAGTACAGGAGAGGCAAAAATGGATCTGGTGTTATAGAAAAACAATATGTGAAATAAACTTTTCAAAATGGAAGGAAGGGTAAACATTTCAAGTGCTGAACATAATATTTATACAATTATGTAACTATGCTAAAAATATCCCATATATTCTAGCATATGCTAAAAGAAAATCTCATTTAGAAAGCAAATCAGGTTTTAAAAGTATTTAAGAAACTCCAATAGATGTTTTTATGGATAGATATGTGCAAGCATTATTTTCAGCTTTTCAGTGTTACAAGATCTTTTGTGACATATGACTGATTATGAAACAAATTCAAAGGATGATTAAGTCAGAAGTTTATCTGAGGAACTAAGAAAAAAAAGCTGTGATTTTCCAAAACAGTGTGCCAAAACAAGATGCCAATTTTCCATACAGATTATATAAAACCAGTTGTACAACTCTTAAAATCCTTACCCACTCCAAAGTACACAGATTGGAGAGGATTCACGAGGAGATGCTTTTCCAGAGGGGTGGCTGTGCCTTGAATACACTTATGCCTGACCCATGACGGCGGAAGGTAGTTCTGACCCCCTGAAATTCACATGGTCTGGTGGTTGGCTTTTTCCCAGAAATCCATCTTGTAATTACTGGTGAAGCAGAGGGAAAGTGGAGGTCACAGAAGGTTGCTGGATCCTCCACAACTTCCTTACAGAAAAGTTTGCTTGCATGGTCCATAGGAACCAGATGCTACCACTTGCAAAGCAAAGCTTTGCCTTTGGTCTGTGAACTGGGTACAGGTGGGGTCCTGTGGTTCAGATAGGGTTCTGAGAAGAGTATGGAGGACAAGCTTTACTCTGAGGAGGTGACTCTAGATTATATCTCTGGATAAAAGACCTCAGAGGTTGATGGGGTGCTCCTGCAATCCAAAATCACCCTGGATACAAAGTGCCTGAGCTTCTATTATATTGGTTGTTTTTGACTTAACTTAGAGAAGTTTATTTTAAGAAGATAGGGTGTAGGGTAAAAAAGCCAGCCAAAGAAACCCTCCCTGACCCTGAAACCAGAGCCAATGAAACACACTTTGGCCCTGGAACTAGAGTTAATGAAAGAAATACACAATGGCCCTGAAACTAGAGTTGAAATGCTAAAAAGGGCCATTGAAAGAAACACAGTTTCGCCCCAAAACCAGAGCCAAATCTGTTCCTGACCAACTGAGCATAAAACCAAACAATCCCTGAGCAGGAAAACCAACAAATCCCTGAGCAGAAAACCAATCAATCCCTGAGTACAAAATCTAGCCAATCTGAGTTTGCCCAGGCTCAAGTGAATTGAAATCTGACCAATTCTCTCCCTGAAAATCTTCTCCCTGGGGCGCGCGCGGGGGGGGGGGGGCAGGGACTCCACCCCTGAGAAGTCCCATATAAGCCCCTCTGCCTCTTTTGCAGCTGTCTTCTTTACCCTGGCAGAGGCAGTCATTGTGCTGGATTCCCTCTTTAAATCCCTTGAAAGAGTTTTAGATGAAGATCTTCTTTCCCTTGCACTTGCGCAGAGCAGAATCTCTGCTGGGAAACTGCCTTAGTGGAGCAGAGCAGAAGTAACAACTTCTCGAAGGAGCCAGAGCAAACTGCTACATTTCCGCTGGGGTTTCCCCCTTAGCAGAGTGAAGCCTAAGAAGCAACAACTTGGGCCAGAGCTGAGAAGAAACAGACATCTCTTCTGAGAAAGGGATACTTCTGCTGGTAACCTCCCTTAGGGAAGAGGAGCAGAGCGCAACTGTAAAGGCTCTCTCTCTCAGAGAAGAGCAGGATTGCCATGTCCTATGGGGAGATCATCCCCCACTAGACCCCAGATTCAGGTATATCCTGACTTCCCAACAAGTCAGGAGACATGTCTCCTCACAGCTGTGAGTATCAGGATACCTTCCCTTCATAGCTGTAGGTATAGTCTGACTTCCTGACAAGTCAGGATATCTTTCTCTCCAGAGCTATAGGTATCCAGGATACCTTCCCTTCACAGCTTCAGGTATAACCTGACTTCCTGACAAGTCAGGACACCTTTTCCTCCAGAGTTGTAGGTATCCAGGCACGGCTTCAGGTATAGCCTGACTTTCCAACAAGTCAGGATATCTTCCTTCTCCAGGTTGGGCTTCTTCAATGCAGTAATGTTACTGTCTTAGTCAGGGTTACTATTGATAAAACACCATGGCCATGGTGACATATGCCTTTAATCCCAATACTCATAAGGCAGAGGCAGGAGGATCTCTGTGAGTTAGAGGCCAGTCTGGTCTACAGAGTGAGTTCCAGGACAGCCAGGGCTATTACAGGAAAAAACTGTGTTAGAAAACAAAAACAAAAACAAAACAAAACAAAACAAACCCACCATGACCAAAGAGCAACTTGGGGAGAAAAAAAAATCTTTATTTAGTTTATGTTTCTACATCATTGCTCATCATCTACAGAAACCAGGACAGGAACTCAAACAGGGAAGGAAAACTGAAGGTGGGGCTATAGCAGAGTGATGCACAGGGGTGGCCCCAACCATAATGGTCTGGGCCCTCCCACAGCAGTCGCTAATTAGGAAAATGCCCTACAGGCTTGCCTGCAGCCCAATTTTTTGATGGCATTTTCTTAATTGAGACTCTTCCCTTATAGTGGCATTTTATTTGTATTTTAATAAATAAAGCTTGTCTGAGGAGCAGAGAGTAAAACAGCCCCACTGGTCAGCCTTGACCTAACTCTGAAAATGGCGATCCTGCTTCCAGGAATCGCAGAATGAGATTGTGACTGAGAGTTGTCTTCTCCCATTTTATAATCCGCTCTAAGGCTGGAATTAAAGGCATGCACCATTGGGATTAAAGTCATGCACTGCCCGGTTTCTATGGCAACTAGTGTGGCTATTGGTATTAAAGGTGTGTATCATTGTAACTACTGGGATTAAAGATGTATGTCATTGCTGCCTGTCTGTAAGGTTGACCAGTGTAGCTGTTTTACTCTACTTATTCCCAGGCAAGCTTTATTTATTAAAATATAATTGAAATGCCACTACACTTTTTTTTTCAATGACTCCAGCTTTTGTTATGTTCACATAAAACTAGCCAGCACAGTTAGGTATGGAAGTGTTAGTATGAAAACAGCAAATATAAGTCTGAGAATGAAACTGAATTGTTTTATTTTTATCAGTAAACCATAAAAACAGTTAAACATATATTTAATTAAAAAGAGTTCATTCACGTTTATAGGAGAAATATTTCCCAATACATATGTTAAGAGCTTGGACAAAGTTAATATAAGCAGGAATTGATGACACGAAAGTCATTCATTGACATTCAATTATAAAAGTGTTTATTTTCTTAGTAGTGAAGTAACATAAAATAAGCAACATTGCCCATTAAATTTAATCCTATGAAATTATCAATTTTAGTTGTTTATGATGTGCAATTTAGGTAAGATTAGAGTGAAACTGACCGATTTCTGTTGCTATTGATTTTGATACATTTGTCTTAAAAACAGTATAGCAACAATGACAATTACAAATACCTCTACATAGTAATGAGGTAATATCATTCTTTAACATGTACCCTAAGCAAACAATTCAGGAGAATAAAGTAAGTACATTTAGGAAACTTAACACTGTAGTAGTACCAGCTCAACAGAAAACATGAACATAGTTTAGGAATGTGGCTTAAAGAAATTTGGGGTCATCCAGATAATTAGAAGTGATCACTTTGAATGTAATAACAAACATAACCTATTCCTAGAATGCATAAGAAACATAAAAATATTTTGAACATTAAGCCTATAAACTACATTTAGATATTTATGTTAGCTCCAGAAGAGGTGTGCATCATCTCATAGTTTGAAATTAGTAGTGTTGAGTCCTGGGCAGAGATAGTGTTAAACTGAGGAGAGGATAATAAGAAACAGGGAAGAAAGAACACCCCTGGACAGAGTGGAGATCACTTCTCTGGGCACAAGAAGGCCGTAGGCTCTGCTTCTGTAGTTTCACGCAATGTCCTCTTGTGATCTAGAGCATTTCTCTTAACTTTTCTGAGCTTCCGTGGCTTCAGATACATAAAAAGAGTTAGATGATTCCCAGTCCTAGAATAATATCCCCTTTCTCTTTGAGATTCCTTTTCTCTCTCCATAACAGAAGAATGCTGGATTTCTAGGGCAGAAGCCAGTTGGACATCAGCCCAACCATAAGTCAGAGAACTTTCCAACAGAAGCCAGCTCCAAGAGCCTGTGTCTCTTAAAGACTATTGGACCATCTCACAATAGAACTATATAGAAATATATATATATATATCCTTCACTGTAAATTTACATTGCTTTAAAAACCTTTAAAATATATCACATACTTTAAGAAAAAGGATTGTTTAAAACAAGGTTTGACTTTTATTTCTGTGGGCCATCAATAGGCAAACACCTTTTCAATTTTTTCAACTGCTATAAGTGTGAAGAGTGTGTTCTCTACTGTTACTGTTCTTCTTCTTCTTCTTCTTCTTCTTCTTCTTCTTCTTCTTCTTCTTCTTCTTCCTCTTCTTCTTCTTCTTCCTCTTCCTCTTCCTCTTCCTCTTCCTCTTCCTCTTCTTCTTCTTCTTCTTCTTCTTCTTCTTCTTCTTCTTCTTCTTCTTCTTCTTCTTCTTCGGATTGAGTTGGAATAATAAAAATGTCTTGTAAACCATGAAAAGACCAAACCTAAGAATAATAGGGGTAGAAGAAGGAGAAGAATTCCACTCCAAAGGCACAGAAAATATATTCAACAAAATTATAGAAGAAAACATTCCCAACCTAAAGAAGGATATTCCTATGAAGGTTCAAGAAGCATACAGAACAATGAATAGAACTGGATAAAAAAAATCCCCTTGCCATATAATAATCAAAACAGAAAATATACAGAATAAGGAAAGAATATTAAGAGCTGCAAAGGAAAAAGGTCAAGTAACATATAAAGGTAAACCTATCAGAATTATACCTGACTTCTCTATGGAAACCATGAAAGCCAGAAGGTCTTGGATAGATGTGCTACAGAGACTAAGAGACCATGGATGCAAGCCCAGACTACTATACCCAGCAAATGTTTCTTTTACCATCGATGGAGAAAACAAGATATTCCAGGATAAAAACAAATTTAAGCAATACATAGCCATGAACCCAGCCACACAGAAAGTACTAGAAAGAAAGCCACAACTAAAGAAAGCAAACAAAACCCAAAATAACACAGACATCTAACAACCCTCCACCAGTACAACTCAAAGAAAGGAAACACACAAACTCTACCACCAAAAATAAATAAATAAATAAATAAATAAATAAATAAATAAATAAATAAATAACTAGTTAACAACCACTGGTCATTAACATCACTTAATATCAATGGACTCAATTCACTTATAAAAAGGCACAGGTTAAGAGAATGGATACGAAATCAGGATCCAACATTGTGCTTTTTACAAGAAACACACTTCAACCACAAAGACATTATTTCAGAGTAAAGGGTTGGGAAAAGGTTTTCCAATCAAATGGGCCTAAGAAACAAGTGGTTATGTCTATACTAATATCTAACAAAATCGACTTCAAACTAAAATCAATCAGAAGAGATGGAGAAGGACACTTTATACTCATAACAGGAACAGTTCATCAGGATGAAGTCTCAATGCTGAATATATATGCCCCTAACATAAAAGCACCTACTTATGTAAAAGAAACATCAGTAGAACTCAAAGCACACATCAAACCCCACACACTAATAGTAGGAGATTTCAACACTCCTCTCTCACCAATAGACATGTCAACCAGACAGAAACCTAACAAAGAAATAAGAGAACTAATGGAGGTAATGAATCAAATGGACTTAACAGACATCTATAGAACATTCCACCCAAATAGGAAAGAATATACCTTCCTCTTGGCATCTCATGGAACCCTCTCGCAAATTGATCACATACTCGGTAAAAAAGCAAACATCCACAGATACAAAAAATTGTAGTAACCACCTGTGTCTTATCAGATCACCATGGAATAAAGTTAGAATTTTACAACAATTCTTCCCCCAGAAAGTCTACAAACTCATGGAAACTAAACAGTCAACTACTGAACCACCCCTGGGTCAGGGAAGAAATAAAGAAAGAAATTAAAGTCTTCCTTGAATTCAATGAAAATAAAGACACAACATATCTAAACCTATGGGACAGTATGAAAGCAGTGCTAAGAGGAAAGTTCATAGCACTAAGTGCCCACATAAAGAAAATGGAGAAAGCTCACATTAGAGACTTAACAACACAGCTGAAAGCTCTAGAAATAAAAGAAGCAGACTCACCCAGGAGGAGTAGAAGACTGATAATAATCAAACTGAGGGCTGAAATCAACAAAATAGAGACACAGAAAACAATCCAAAGAATCAATGAAAAAAAAAAAGCTGGTTCCTTGAGAAAATCAACAAGATCAACAAACCCCTGTCCAAACTAATCAAAAGACAGAGAGAGAACACACAAATTAACAAGATCAGAAATGAAAAGGGAGACACAACAACAGACACTTAGGAAATTCAGAGAATCATTAGGTCTTACTACAAAAGCCTGTATGCCACAAAGTTGGAAAATATAAAAGAAATGGACAATTTTTTATAAGTACCACATACCAAAATTAAATCAAGACCAGGTGAACAATTTAAATAGACCTATATGTCATGAGGAAATTGAAGCTGTATAAAAAACCTCACAACCAAAAAAAGCCCAGGACCAGATGGTTTTAATGCAGAATTCTACCAGACCTTCCAAGAAGAGCTGATACCTGTATTCCTTAATGTGTTTCACATAGTAGAAACAGAAGAGTCATTGCCAAACTCTTTATGAAGCTATAGTTTCCCTGATACCAAAACCACACAAAGACCCAACCAAGAAAGAGAATTACAGACCAATCTTGCTCATGTAAATGAGCAAATGTAAAAATTCTCAATAAAATACTGGCAAACCGAATCCAAGAACACAGCAAAAAAATCATTCATTATGATCAAGTAGGCTTCATCCCAGAGATGCAGGGCTGGTTCAACATATGAAAATCTATCAATGTAATGAATTATATAAATAAACTGAAAGAGAAAACCATATGATCATTTCATTAGATGCTGAAAAAGCATTTGACAAAATTCAACACTCCTTTATGATAAAGGCCTGGAGAGATTAGGGATACAAAGATCATATTTAAATATAATAAAAGCAATATACAGCAAGCCAACAGCTAAAATTGAATTAAATGGAGAGAAACTCAAAGCCATCCCACTAAAATCAGGAACAAGACAAGGATGTCCACTCTCTCCATATCTCTTCAACATAGTGCTTGAAGTTCTAGCAATAGCAATAAGACAACATAAGGAGATCAAAGGGATTTGAATTGTAAATGAAGAAGTCAAACTTTCATTATTTGCAAATGATATGATAGTATACATCAGTGACCCCAAAAACTCTGCCAAAGAACTCCTACAGCTGATAGATACCTTCAGTGATGTGGACAGATACAAGATCAACTCAAAAATAATCGGTAGCCCTCCTATACACAAAGGATAAAGAAGCAGAGAGGGAAATCAGAGAAACTTCACCTTTCACAATAGCCAGAAATAGCATAAGTATCTTGGGGTAACACTAACCAAGGAAGTAAAAGATCTATTCAACAAGAACTTTGAAGAAAGATATTGAAGTGCATACCAGAAAATGGAAGGATCTCCCATGCTCTTGGATTGCTATTATCAACATAGTAAAAATGGCAATCCTACCAAAGGCAATCTATAAATTCAATGCAATCCCCATCAAAATCCCAACAAAATTCTTCAAAGACCTTGAGAGAACAATAATCAACTTTACATGGAAAAAAAATCCCAGGATTGCCAAAACAATCCTATACAATAAAGGAACTTCCGGAGGCATTACAATTCCTGACTTCAAACTCTATTACAGAGCTACAGTAATGAAAACAGCTTAGTATTGGCATAAAAACAGAGACGTCGACCAATGGAATCAAATTGAAGACCCGGATATTAACCCACAAACCTATGAACACCTGATTTTCGACAAAGGAGCTGAAATTATACAACGTAAGAAAGAAAGCATCTTCAACAAATGGTGCTGGCATAACTGGATCTCAACCTGTAGAAGAATGAAAATAGATCCATATCAATCACCATGCACAAAACTCAAGTCCAAATGGATTAAAGACCTCAATATAAATCTGACCACACTGAACCTGTTAGAAGAGAAAATGGAAAGTAGACTGCAATACATGGGCACAGGAGATCACTTCCTATGTATAATCCCAGTTGCACAATGACAGCAACAATGAATAAATGGGACCTCCTGAAACTGAGAAGCAAAGGACATGGTGATTAAGACAAAAAGGCATCTGACCGAATGGGAGAAGATCTTCACCAACTCCACATCAGACAAAGGTCTGATCTCCAAAATATATAAAGAACTCAAGAAACTAGACATTAAAATTCTAAATAACCCAATTAAAAATGGGGTACTGAACTGAACAGAGAATTCTCAACAGAAGAAGTTCAAATGGCCAAAAGATACTTAAGGTTATCTGAAACATCCTCACCAACCAGGGAAATGCAAATCAAAACAACTTTGAGATACTATCTTACACCTGTCAGAAT
>PVIU01015742.1:26669-47331 GCA_004026605.1 Ondatra zibethicus
GACTTCCCACAGGGCAGGGTACCCTGCCCTCTCTTAAGGCTGGAGGGGGAGGGAGGAGGATGAGTGGGGGAGGGAGTGGGAAGGGAATGGGAGGAGGGGGGGAAGTGGAAAATTTTTGAATGGAAAAATAAAATAAATAAATAAATAAAACAAACAAAATAAGTGCTTAAAAAAAAGAAAATCACAGTCAATCAACCTGCAGAGTTATGGAGCCCAGTTCATATAGATACAGTTCCAGATACATCTACAAAACACTCTACACTGTGGAAGAGAAGGCAGAAAGATTGTAAGAGTCAGAGGATCAGGGATTTGCTGTGAGATTGTTTCTCATAGTAATATCAGGTTTTGATTTTTAGAAACATTTTCAACCAGCAGAATGCAAGTGAATCATTTATAAGGTCAATTCTTACGCTTAGCAGAAATGTCATTTCCAAAATATGAAATGCATTGTCTATGGAAGTACCTCTGTATTATGATGAGAGTCCTAAGGAGCCCTTTGTTTCTCTTTCCTGCTTAGCATTTGTGGTGGTGAAATTACAATTCAGTTTGAAAGGCACCTGCACAATTGATAAAGTTCACTTGTGTGTGTGTGTGTGTGTGTGTGTGTGTGTGTGTGTGTGTGTGTTTGTGTGAAGAGGTTGGATTGACTTGTGGGTCATATAAATGTAGGGATGAGACCAACACTGAATGTGTTTGGCTCTCTTTTATAAGCTGGAGTTTGGATGGGACCAAAAAACCCAAAACCCAAATACAAAACTAAAGGAATGGGGAATATGGGACATGCGTACAACTTGACACCTCTTTATGTATACCCTGTTCTCTATTGACAATGCCACTCTAGACTCTTCAGTCCAGTGTACACTTGGACTGGCAAGGCTCCACAGAATGTTTTGATCTTCAGCTTGAACTTGGAGCTGCATTGTTCCTCCCACTTAGTTCCAAACTTAGAATAAGCAGGTAATTGTGTTCTTTGCTGCCCTGTAGACAGCCACAGTAGGAATGTTCAGCCTCTCGTTGTGTAAGTCAATTTAATCAGTTTTCATAGTATATGTATTTTATCATCTCTAGTCCTCTAAGGAACCCTGACTAATAATGACCCACTCACTCCTCTTAGAAAATATTTGGTTTTAAGTCACTGGGTCAGCTGCAAAAATAAAGTTGTTTGTTGGGCAACACTAAAGAAAATGCAAATATTTTGGAATATTTCTTGTACAAAATAGGGAACACTAATTTTATTCATAAGGTTTTAAAAATACATCTTGAAAAGATTTAATGTTTTAAAATGCTGTCAGGTTTTCCTGTTAAGTTAATCTCATGAGAACTATTTTGGACACTTTCATTATTTAAGCATCACAGTAATGGGCATGATTTCTTTTTTGTGTCAATGAAATGGCTTATAGATATGATAGAGAATATTTCCCTCAGGATTATCTTGTGCTTCCTTGCAATAAAAAGCAGGAAAACAGACTTTCTGCAGATGTTTCTATTAGCATATTGAGTATTCTGAGCCAGAAAGTCTAACTTAAATTTAATTAAAAGAATAAACCCTTAAAAACACTTTGAAATCATTTTTTTCAGTTTTCTTCTGTTTAATGCCATAAGGAAACTTGTCCTGTGAAATCCATGAATTTCTTTTTATAGGAATTAATTTCAAGAAATCTTTCCCTCCTTTGAAATAATGTTCCAGTACCTTTGGCAAAAATACATATAAATAAACATGAAATCATAAGCTATGTTTGTGGACTTAACAATTGATATACATGTGCTTTAATTTAAGATAAAATGATTAATAAATTTTTGTAGACAGATGGTATTATGGTTTTTTTTTGCAAATTCCCAAATGAAGTGGAAAATAATTCTAGCAAATTGTTCTTTCCTTCAAGGCTGAAATATTGTTTGGAATGAAGAATCTTTTTGCTGAAAATTGTTGCTGTGGTTTGGATATGATTTATGTTAAATGCTCAAGGGGACATCTGTTGACATTTAACTGCCCTGCTCATCGTCCTCCTATTTTCCTATCATCTTTTTGCTCGGTTCCACATGTGAGAGGAAAATATATGGTAATCATATTTCCATGTTTGACTTATTTAAATACAATGTTCTCCAGTTCCATCTACTTGATAGGATATTATCCTATCATTGATGCTCTATTATATATTTATACTACATTTTCTTTATCAGTTCATTAATTTACTAGGCATCTAAACTGACTCTGTATCTAAGCTACTGTGAACATTGCCATGGTAAATGTGGGTGTGCAGGCAAGCTATCTTTGATTCCTTTCATTGTTTGTCCAGGAATTGTGCAACTGGGTAGTATTGTAGCTCTGTTTTCATATATCAATCCTCCTGATTGAGCCCTGGATTAGAAACATTAATTCCATTTCCACCAACAATAAACAAGATCCCTACAAGCACCTTGTTTTGTGTCCTTCATCATAGCCATTTTGACTGCAATGAAATGAAATCTCAACGTTGACTTTGATGCACTTCCATGATGATTAAAGATGTTGAAGCTCAGCAGGACCAATGACATAAATTCTTTGTTGTTGGGTGGCAACAGGCACAGAACTTCTAGGGAGAAAATATTATTTTCTATTAAAGACTACAGTTAACTTGGCCAGGAGTGGGCAACTGTATAAAAATGGTACGAGAGTCACTCAGTCCTCAGCCAAGCTCAATACACCCATGTGCCTTCCTAAGACTTCAGAAAACCAAGTGACATTAGTGGTAAGATGTCCTCTGCCTTTAATGCCTCTTCTACATCAATAAGATTTTCAGTGTTTATTCAGGAGAGTGTCTGTATCATTCACCTAAGTAACAGGGATGCTGTGGCTGGACGTGGAAGGATCCCTAGTCTGTCATCTTGTCTATCTTACTTTTCCCCTCCTTACTAGCCTTGGTGAAAGAGACTACTTAACTCCAGATAATTTCCAGTTTTCTTGTGTGAGGGTACACTGTACATATAATCAATGTCATCATTATAAAGTATATATATATATGTTGAGTTCTGGCATTATGGCAACTGTGAAAGCTACCTATGGTTTCTCTGGAAATTTAAAGAAAAAATTCAAACTGACATTCACAGCCTTCATGTTAGAGCACAGTAGCCAACTGTAAATTTATTCTGTAGCTCAGGTGTGCTTTTGACTTGCTATCCTCCTACATTAGACTTCTGAAAGGCTGGGGCTATGCCCTGTCCTACCAGGCCCAGCTTTCAGAGCTTTTAATACACTGTGCAATTTTGTTAAAGGTTCTGCTGAAATAATTTTGTTCTTTTTTAAAACTTAGGTTTCATTTTAATTGTTTGTATATGCTTGTGTGTGAGGAGGAGAGGTATGCACACATATGAGTGCAAATGACTGCAGAGTCCAGAAGAGGGCACTAGATCCCCTGGGGCTGGAGTTGCAGTTGATTGTGCGCTGTCTGATGTAGGTCTTAAGAAGTGAGTTCACGTCTTCTGGGAAAGTAGCATATGCTCTGACCCATCTCTCCTGCTCCTGGGTTTGTTTATGTGCTGCATAGTAGGTGTCATCGTGTATTTGTTTGATAATCCTTGCAACCCTAGGATGAAACCAACTTCCTTTGTTACTGTCTTTATACACAGGGTGGGTGCGTGTTAGCATTCAGACACCTGTACTGACCTGCCCTTAGCCACTAAGAGCGCCTCCTGTGCATATTCACTATGTTCCCATTAAAAGGGCCCTGCCTACCTCCTCTCTCTCTCTCTCTCTCTCTCAATCTCTCTCTCTCTCTCTCTCTCTCTCTCTCTCTCTCTCTCTCTCTCTCTCCCCATGTGTGTGTGTCTGTCTGTCTGTCTGTTCCTTTCTCTCTTTACTTCTCTGTTTCTCTCCACAACTCTCTCCCCCTGCCTCTGCCTCTCTCTTCTCTTTTGCTGCTCCTGTCCCCAGGTCTTCCCCCATTTCCCTCTTTTTACGTTCCCTTTCCCTTAATAAAAACCCCTCCATGTGAACTATGTTCTGTGGCATCTTTCTCTAATGAGCAGCCTTTTCTAAATTACAACAGTGGGACCTTGGTCATCCATCATTTAGTCTGTCTTCTCTTTGTAGAATTAAGATAATTTACATTTTGGGTTGTTGTTTAAAAAGCATGCATTAATTTCTACCATTTTGATGTTCCTGTGTGATTGTTACTAATTCTTACTTGTTCCTGTGGTCCCATGACTGTGTTTATTCTGTACAATACCTCTTAGTATTTTCTTCAATGCAGGCTTAGGGGTCAAAAGTTGCTCTATAGAAGATCTTTATTTTTTGATAGTGAAGATTAACTTTATTTGGCAATTATTTTGCTTAGCCTGTAAGCATATCACTCTATGACCTTCTGGCTCTTAGAGTCTCTATTGTGAAAACTAGTATTATTCTGGTAGTTTTATAAATCAATTTTGGAGACCTCAATATAAAGACAACCACACTGAACCTCATAGAAGAGAAAGTGGTAAGTACACTTGAATGCATTGGCAGCGTAGACCACTTCCTAAATATAACCCCAGTAGCACAGACACTGAGAGAAATAATTAATAAATGGGACCTCCTGAAACTGAAAAGCTTCTGTAAAGCATAGGTCATGGTTAAAAAGACAAAATGGCAGCCTATAGCATGGGAAAAGATCTTCACCAGCCTCACATCAGACAGAGGGCTGATCTCCAAAATATAAAAAGGACACAAGAAATTGATCATTAGAAGAACAAATAATCCAATAAAACAATGAGGTACAGACCTAAACAGAGAACTCCCAACAGAGGAATCTAAAATGCTGAAAGACACTAAAGGAAATGCTCAACATCCTTAGCCATCAGAGAAATGCAAATCAAAACAACTCTTACACATGTAAGATACCATCTTACACATGTAAGGATGGCCAAGATCAAATACACATGATAACTTACGCTGGAGAGAATGTGGGATAAAGGGATCACTACTCCATTGCTGGGGAGTGCAAACTGGCTCAGTCCCTTTGGATATCAGTATGGCAATTTCTCAGAAAATTAGGAAACAACGTACCTCAAGGCCCAGCAATACCACTTTTGGGTATATACCTAAAGGATGCTTAGTTGTACCATAAGGACATGTGCTCATTTATGTTCATAGCATTGTTTATCGTAATCAAAACCTGGAAACAACCTAAATGCCCCTCAACTGAAGAATGGATAAGGAAAATGTGGTACATTTACACAATGGAGTACTACACAGCAGGAAAAAAAAACAATGACATCTTGAAATTTGTGGGCAAATGTGTGAATGTGGGCAAATATGTGGATCTAGAAAACATCATATTGAATGAGGCAACCCAGACCCAGAAAGACAAATATAATATGTACTCACTCATGAGTGGCTTTTAGACATAAAGCAAAGAAAAACCAGCCTACAATTCACAATCCCAGAGAATCTAGACAAAAATGAGGACCCTAAGAGAAACTTCCATAGATCAAAACCAAATGGGACACAGAAAAAGACAAGATCTGAGTAAACTGAGTAAACATATATCATATTATTGAGAAGTGTAGTGAGAGTAAAATAAGTATTAAACCTAAGTTTTATAAATGATCTTTGGCCAGCTCCAGTTGCCAGACATGAAGAAAAAAATTCTACTCTGCTTTGTGTTTTCAACTGGAGTTCCCCTATAGATACTTTTCAATGAGAATGCTTCCGGGGGCTTTCTGCCTGGACCACAGTGAGAGACTAGGTAGGTGCTGGCTGAGACGTGGTGATAATATTTGCTCTGCATTCCAAGGAATGGGGAAAATTAGCACCTTGTCTTTCCCCCAGTTGGTCCATTCAGGCATGGCCTTTTCCAGATATCTCCTCATTGTGATATTATGCTCTTATGTGGAAATGCAAAACGATATTCGAGTGTCGGTGACAATACAGGAGATCAGCTAAACTCCGACTGCTTCTATTCTGCAACTATTATCAGGCCCACTTTCCCATTGTGCTCCCTATCTCTCTCTTTATTATAAAAATGTTCTGTTTTTATAATAAAAACCATCTCTGTTCTGCCATACCCAGCCCGTTTTAGAGCAAGCCCACATCTTCTTGTGTCTTGGAGTGTCCAGTATTGAACTTTAGTGAGTTCCCTCAGTCACCCAACTTAATGAATGACTGTTCTCTGGTCATTTTGATTTTGAGCTACAGAACAACTGAAAAGCTTTGCTCTCTTCTAAAACTCACTAAACATCTCTAAATATGTTTTATTAAATCACTTCTGGTATGAATAAAATTTCTCCTATCAAACGTGAATATTCTAATATAATATATGATGGATGAATTTCTGAAGCCAATATTATTTTAGTTAGTTAGTCAAAATCCAATATGGAGAGGAAGTTTTGCATTTCAATTGTTTTTGGTATATATGATGATTCAGAGACAAAAAAAGCAACCAGTTAAATATGGTCCCTAGAGCATGAAACAAAAGGAACACAACAGTACACCAGAAACAAAGCACTTCCTAGTATACACACTTTCTTTTCTAAAGTTTTCTAAAGACATATGCCCATAAATAAAGTGTTATTGAAAAAGTGTTATTTTTCAATAAATGAATATAAAAAGCCAGTTTCCTTTCAAAGGGACATCAAAATGTTTTACTACTCCCTGACTATTTTAATTTCCTTGATAGATTTTCTTCACTCACACAATTAACAGTCACACATCTGAAAATGTGTCAGTTTTGTCTGTGTTTTCTTCTATACTGTGATTTCAACTTATAAAGGTAGCATGGTTCCTTTATTAATTATCTCTTATACATAAAACAGAATACGAATAACCCAACGTTCCTCCCAAATATGATTTTATTTCAATTTTGTTATGCCTTATGCTTTTTTGGGTCTTTTGTAGACAGGTCCTTGTTATGGTTGGTTCTTGCCACCCTGGGGTGCCTTTGTGGCCCTCCATGACAGATCTGAATGGTAGGATGGAGTAGGGCAGGGATCCATATATTTTCATAAAATCATAATATTTAAGAAATATTTCTGCTCTGCGATTGGTGGAGCCAGAGCTGCAGAATCTGTAGAAGCTGAACTCAGGAACCAACTGGCTGTGCTTCAATGTGGTGAAAAAGGACCAGTTTTCTCAGGTCTCTTGTTCCAGCTTGTCTTCCTTCTGAGGACCTGGGAGATGCTTTTGGAGATGATGCCCGCATATCTTGGGCTCACAGAAGCTATTGTTGCTCATTTATATGCAGACTGTGACTTTAACATTTGGCTATGCTTACTATTCTTACTAGCTACTTTTACCTTCATTTGTAAATCACTCATGTACTTCTTCTGGAAGAGATTTTAAGACCTCCTGAAGTTCAGTTTATTCAATTGTCTTAAGCCTCCAGCTCACTGGTGGGATTAAAATAATTAGAGATTATCCAGAATCTCTAGGTTGGTAGTGATATCTTTCTCTATTGACGTATACCCTAAGTGACTATGGAACCCTTGCCTAATTTTCATTTGAAACTCTCCTCTTTCTGGAGGACCATATTGATTCAAGTTTTCAGAAGCTTCACGGGAACTGAAAACCCCTTACGCAGGATTCTGCCCTGTATTATCTATTCTCAGAGTAAGTACATATGATGTACATGAACTGCTTGATCAAAATGCATGACCATATATATGGGAAGCAGGTTGTGTCAACTCAAAGATCAAGGATCAGTTTATCCAAAATGATGGAAAAGTATTCCTTAGGAGTTGTGAACAAATGTCTACTCACCCCAGAAAGGGAATCAATGACAGAGCAAAATACAGATACTACCAGTCCAGCTTGATGAAACAGTGAATTTTATTGGGTTACAGAAATATGGTCAAGGAGTTACTTACAGGAGCAAAACTGATTCAAAGACAGCTGCATCACTAAAGCCCACCCCAGCATGAGGGACAACCCACAAAAGTTGGCAATCTAGAGCATACTCTACAGCATTCAGGCAGTGCAACATATTGGAGGGAATCCTTCCTGGGTAGGTCAGTTGGCCTAATGTTGTAAGGAGGCTGCTTGTTCATTTCCTAGCTGCTTAGACTCCCAAAATAATCACACAGAAATTGTATTAATTAAATCACTGCTTGGCCCATGAGCTCTATCTTCTTATTGGCTAACTCTTATATAGTAATTTAACCCATTTCTACTAATCTGTGTATCGCCACGTAGCTGTGGCTTACTGGCTAAAGTTCCAGGGTCTGTTACAGGCAGGGCTAAATGGCTTCTTCCCCTCTGCCTCCTTTCTCTCAGCATTCGGCTTAGTTTTCCCTGCCTGAGTAAGTTTTGCCCTATCAACAGGCTAAGGCAGTTTCTATATTCACCAATGGTATTCACAGCATACAGATGGGAATCCTACATCAGCCTAAGCCTCTTCCATGCAACTCAAATGGTTTGTTTCTTCTAAGCAGTTCCACTGATCTCTGCTTCTTCCAGATGACTCTGTCAGTCTGAGAGTCGTCTTTGTAGCTGTTTTGCCTGGGAATTGTTCTCAGCAGTCTTTAGTAATTATATACTCTAGGAAGGAGGAGTCCCGTGAATCTGGTCAGTTTCAGGGACTTCTTGAAGCCATTTTGAGTTGTTGGCTTCCTATTTTAAGGGAAATTTTCTGCAGAATGGAGCATTTCATTTCCTCTTAGAAATTTCTGTTGTTTCTTCTCGTTGTAAGCATTCTGTCTTTGAACATACGGTTTTACTTTTAGATTTTTTGTCTAAAGATGTTTTACTCCAAAATGGAAGGCTTTAACCTGTGAGAAAACTACTATACAGCAAGAAGTTCCAGGCACTTCTTCATTTCCTGTGAAAATTGGTAGAGGAATCATACAGAATTTTAATGATTTACAGCAACCAAGAGCTCTTTATTGCGTGAAAGATAAGTTTGTAAAAGAGGTACAATTTTGAACAAAATCATCGTGCTTTTATTAGAGATTACTGAATAGTTCAGTTTAATATTTTATAGTACTACTGGTGATGACTGTTTAATGCTGTTGTATTACATAACCAATAACTCTAAAATGAACTGTCCTTAAATGAAGGGCACTTATTGTCTTACAATTTCTATGAGTAAAATCCAGGCATGCCTTGGCTGGTTGCCTCTAAGTGGAGGTCTGTCAAGAAGTTAGTCCTCTGACATGTAGTTTCATCTTAAGACTCGCCTGAGGTGGAGACTATGGAAGGATCAGCTTCTAAGCTTCTTCAAGTGGGTGTTGGCAAAGTTTGGCTCCTTACCACACTGAATCATGATGTGACAGCTGCCTTTTCACAGGAAGAGAGCTATGATCGAAAGCAAGAAAGTGAGATGTGTATAAAATAGGAATCACTGAGTTTTGGAACTAAAAACTGGGAATGAGAACCTACTACTCTGCCATGTTCTGCTGGTTGGGCTATAGCAATAAGAACAGCCTTTATTCATGGATGTGAATGATGTCATATGGGTACAAACAGTGTCTGTGTGAGAGGCGGTCAACCACACTGGCTGGATGTCTGCCTTACTTATATACAATACAAAAATGCAGCATTGCCTAGAGTTGATGAGCTCTTCATTTGGGAGGAATATATGCAATATATATATACATATATATTTATACATACATACACACACATATATAAGACACTATAAAATTTACCTATTCACCTAATATTTTGTGCATTTACTGCCTTTTAAAATTTTTACTAAGGAAACTTTAATAGTTTTCTATATTTTAGCATTTGTTAGCTTAGTATTTAATCTTTTTAATTTACTATTTCATGGTTATACTTGGATTCCATCCACAAGATGTATAACTATTTTATCCAAATATTTTAAAATATGATAAAAACCTGAATTATGAAACACTTCTGATCCTATGCATTTTAGATGGGAGATGCTTGGTCTATGGTCTAAAACAAACTACAATCCTCACTTGCAAATATATTTGCCTTTCCTGTCAATGGCAATATGCCAGTTCTCAATGACACCTACCTACTGTGCCCACTCCCTGTGGAGCCTGTGCTTGTGCTTGTATTAAGTACATCTTGAGTCTATATACTTTTCTCTCTTCCTAGTGTTACTCTCTGCTTTTAATGATAAGTACATATTCTGAAGACCTTTTCTCTGCTTATGCTCTTGTTGAAATATAGTCAATCTATTATCTGTATAATAGGTATAACAATTATTCTGAAACAGAACTCTGCTGACATAAATTCAATTATTTTGAGTTGCACTCATAACAAAATAATAAACAAATCATTTAAGCCCTCTCATTTGCGGCCTGTTCCATCACATGTGGAACTATTTCTCTTCTTCCATTGATCCAGCCTTAAATTTAAATGATTCTGCTCTCTCAGAGCTCTTCTTGAAATAGCTCCTCTGCCTCAATCAATTTTTCATATTCTCTTTTCAACTTTTTGAACTATATCCCAGATCGGTTATCACTGCCTCCTAGAAGCATCATTTAAACTTTCTGATGCAGAGACATTCCACTGTGTTCTAATACCCATAATATAGTCTGTCATTACATTCTTATTTTTGTAATTGAGCATCTCTTCCTTTCCATGATAAGCTGCTAGTGTCCCAGGAGCAAGGATTTGGAACCCATTTTGCACCACACTATCTCAGAATCTGGCACTAAATTTGAGATCTAGAAACATCTTCTAGACTGAATACAGGACTCAAGGCTATTTGAACTCTGCAACACTCTTACCTTTTCTTCACTTGCTAAATAAACACTTTAAGCCTTAATTAAGATGGAAGGAGCATAGGGACTCTAATTTCAGATTTTAGAAACTATAATAACATTGCCCTACCCCATATGAGGATCTATTTGCTCCTGGGGAAGGGTAGTCATTTATCTTCAGTGGTCTAGTCACTGATAAGTTGCTCACTCTAATAACCCACAACTCATGCTCAAGCAAACAGCTAATTAAATTTAGTAGGCCATAAAAAGGACAGTAAAGGAGGAAGGGAACTTACTGAGAAGTAGATGATGTTTGCATGGAGAGGGAGGGGAATGATAGTAAAGGGTGTGGATATGATCAAAATATACTATATACATATAAAATTAAAGAATTAAAAAGGTAAATGAGTGATACTTAAGTGAATAGTGAGGCCAATTGAATATGTATGAGTCTCAGAATTAAACCATATAAAGGAAACAGAACTTATCATTGGGAAAATGGAGGAACTGATGAGATTAACAGAAGCTAAGGGTTTGTATATTTCCCAACTAGTTCAGGGAAGACAGCAGGTTAGGCAAAGACAGAAGTCACAAAAACAGTTCTTGCATCACTACTTTTGGAGGCATGAGAGAAGAAAAATGGGCAAAATGGTGGCTTCTTTTTAAGCTCTAAGACATAACTCAGAGACTTGTCACTTTGCTTTTGCTAGTCCTGAAGCTGTACAATAGTTCATCTTATTGACACTGATCTTAGCACTTTTCACCAACAAAGGTTAGCTTAATGTAAGAGTAGAGAATGTCAATATCAGTCACATTATCAGAATCAGCTATTGTCTGCAAAGTAATTTCCTGTGATTCATACTAAGATTCTTTTCAATATGCTAAACTCTTGGCCATTGCTCCTAAATATCATGATTTTTTTCCAAGACAATGAAAAGACCTTCCTTGAAAATGATGAGTGTACAGAATTCTGTTCTCTCCTATGGAAGAAACAAGTAAGAAAGGCTGCCAATGTGACATAGAAGCACTTGGAAAGAATGCCTGCTTGCCCTACAGAGCTGGGAAGGGTTATGCTGTGTTAACTTCTAGGGGAGGACTGCTCTTTCAGTTCCTACTAGTAGAAAACTTGCTTAGATTACAGTTGATTATGAATAGTCTTATTAGGGATAGCCACACTAACAAGTCATTGCTGTCACATAATCTTTAAACTATAAACAACATTCTAAGTAAAAATCAGGAATTTGAAAGAGAATTTTCCTTTGTTCATACCCTGCATAAAAATTCTCCAGTAAATAGCATGTGACATTTGTCCAGCAAGTTTGAGTGACATATGGTAAAATGAAAGTCAGTAAAAATTGTAGTAAGTTATTCATACATTTTTGTTTATTAATATACAAAGTGAGGATCACAATTCAGTATTTCACAAGTTGCTGTGAAGATTTAGAGATTACTTAATGTATTTATACTACATACATCTATCATCTATCTATCAACCTATCATCTATATCCTAAATACTTATATGTCTTGTATTACTACTACTGAGCAATGAGATAAAATTATAAGGAAAACTAGAGAATGGTGATACTGAAGAGAGTTCAAGCACATTAAAATGAGCAGAAACTCACTCTTAAGTCCCTCTTCTGTTTTGCTGAGGTACCTATGGCCAGCTTTCAAAGGTCCACTTGGTTATCAATTATCTTAGTGGATTTTGTCATCTGTAGAAGCTCTTTGTCTAATGTATTAGGAAACAAAGCTGTGAGTCCTCTGCCTTTACCTCCTCGATACCAATTAGAGTGGAAGAGTCTGTGGCCTATATTTGAGAAAAGATTGTTGGAGCCACAAGTATTATACAGTAAATGTATAGCTGACTGATTCTTAGACAGACCCATTAAATCTCTCATGGTTCAGAAAGATTCAGTATAGCAGCCAAAAGTCTGACTAATAGCATGTGAGGGTCAAAATGAAATAAATTAACTAGCATATGTTAACTCTGCATGTTCTTTATTCTTTGGGTGAAGAAGCAGAGAGAAGGGGTGATCTCCACCAAGTCCTTAGTTTTTACAGATATAGTTTAAAAAAGTCCATAGGCAAAAACAATGATATCAACATGTATTTCAGGATCACAAAAAAGAGATAGAACTTGACAAAGCAGTGCTCCAGGACAAGATGACACCACCCAGGAAGGGCCAGCATCCAAGGGGAAACACCTGGCATTCCAAACCACTAGATAAAATTACTAAATGTCCCTGAATCCTGGACTCACCTACTCCCCTCACCCCAATCTCCACTGTGATAACCAGTTTTAGAGACATCCAGACCTGTTTGTCAGTAAGGATACTGTATTCCTATCTTTTTGAAATTCCTACATGGTCTATTAGCAAAGGTAATTGTGGGGGATTGACTTTATGTAGACTTGACTGTTAGAACAAAGAGTGAGTGTTATCTCTTTAGGCCCCATGTAAGGTCATTCTGTTGTCTGCACAGGAGGTGACCATGCTGAGGTATTTAGGGAATGAATCCCATTTTGAAGGGAGCAAAGCCATGATTTCACAAGATTTTACAGAATTGACAGCGACAATCCCAAAGACCAGTGTTCCTGAAGTTCTGCAGTCAGGTTCCCCATAAGTAGTACCCCATAAGTTGTATACTTGTGGGTCTGTCTAACAATCTGTCAAGAGTATATTTGCTGTATAATACTTGGGACTCCAACAAAAGACAGCAGATAGGATGCAATACGTGTGATTTTTATCATGGGGAAATTAATGTTTATGGTGTTGAGAAACAGGAATGTAAAGCAAACAAGAATTTGACTCTGCTGGTTTGTAAAGAAACCTTAAGCAAAGCACTGAATACAATTTTATGATGAATAGAATATGTGACAAACTGCCTAAAGACTTTTATCTTGTTAACTTTTCAGAAGACAAACGTAAGATTTATAAAATTTATCTACTAAGTTATGCATAATCCTTTAACATGGCATAGATTCCAAAGAAGACAATAGAAGCACTACCATGTTGTTTGCCTTTCCAAGGCATAAACTGACTACCTAATTAGTCTGGTTTTTTTTGCTAACAAGATTCATATTTGATAGCCTCCTTTGTGCAGCACTAAATCTTGGAACCTACCCTTTAGCCTATTCTCGGAATTAACAAAAGAAAAAAATCTGAAAATGGGTCATAATTTAGAAAATATTATTTTCTTTTTAATAATACCTTGCTTAATAGAAGTCAGCCTGGTGTAGTGTTTTACAGATGAAAAACACAATTGGCTGGATGTGGAAGCAGAAGTTCACACAGGGAAAGTGTCATTTTCAATGAGCGTTTTTAAAAGTCGGGTCCATTCTTCTAGTTTCCTGTCAAACTGTCCCTCCGGGTTCAATGATGTGAATGTATCCTGGTTCATTTCCTGCTGCTTACAACTCTTTCCTGGCATAGAGCTCTCATAGACTGCCCTCCCAGAGGTAGTCAGTCTTTCTATTCCTTGGACTTATTCCAGAATCTGCTGTGCTCTGCTCAGCTCAGCCCTTTAATCCTTGATGAACCATCACATTAATCTCTTTTATACCTTATATTAAAATCTAGTCAAATGTAATATTAATGTGTGTGTGTACATATATGTTTTACTTTAAAGGTAAATTTTTAAAGTATTTCATTGACTTACAGGAAAACCACAATTGATGGCGCTGGCTAAGAGGATTCTAATAATGTATGAGCATTATAGAAATATTAATTTCAGTATCATGAAAAAATCTTCAGTACTAGAGCCTGTGCTTTCTCTTTATATATTCCAGTAAACCACTAATTAATTCAAAGGATATACTCATATCTCGTTTATAACCATTGTGTACCTATGGGAAAGAAAATGGTCACTACCATCTTTGGCAAAATATTGATAGAGATGCTTTGCTTTTGTGTTTTAAGTTCATCTGACTGAAGATTTACTCAGTACCCTAAAATCTTTAGGAATTTTGATGGTACATTTGCCATGAAATATGTAAGCAACAACATAATTTATAATTTTTTAGTGTATGTTTTGTCTACGTGTATATATGTTTACCATGTAAATGCCTATTGCCAACAGAAGTCAGAAGCAGGTGTTGAATCCCCTGGAACTGGAGTTACGGGTGGTTGTTAAATGTTTTGTGGATACTGGGAACTGAATCTAGATCCTTTACAAGATCCGCAAGTGGTCTTAACCTCTTGAGTTAGCTCTCTAACCCCAAATTTTAGTTATTCTATCCATCTTGGTTTGTATTTTTAAAAACGCACACTTGAGTTGATACTACAAAGCACTGAGGAAGCATGAGAGAGAAATGGTGACTTTGAATCCTGGTTCTAGTTGTAATACAGTGATAAAATATCTTCTCATATCATAAAAATACTTGCTTGACTTTTGGTAGGAAATGTTATACAGACTATTTAGGTGAAAATCTGATCTCCTTGTACCAACAATGCAATTGTGTAGGTTTCCTTTCCTAACCAATCATTACCGAAGAGCAGTGGTACGGGCTGTTCCTTTCTTTCATGCCAGCATGCAGGTGCTCATAGACCATGAACTCGTGGACATAGTTTTGGTTCTTAAGACCGAAATAAAATTCTTTATCCTCCTCCTAGTAGACTTAAAATGAATGAGCTATTGAATTTAAACAGCTGGACTCTGATTTGAAGTCTGTGGAAGAAGATAGAGTCAGCAGAATATTGAAGACAACAAGGTCTTTACTCCATTTTTCATATATCTGGCATGCGGAGTGCCCTGAGCACATTGCACCACATGGATCTGTAGACTGTGTCACTCATTTTAACAATTTTGGCTTGATTTCAAGAGTGGGGTACTTTATGATAGAGGAATGGGTGATTATCAAAGCTGGTTCAATTACAACAGTTCTGGTGGCTCTTATACTTTTCAGAATCTCTCTGGTAATTAAAAAAAATCAGTCTTTATAATAGACAAAGAATATACCTAAACTCAGAAAGAGCAATGTTTAATTTTGTTGTCTTATTTTTTCTCATTACTAGTTAGGAAAATTGTATCTGATTTATAGAGCACTGTGGATTTTTCAAACACAAAACACTAATGAAAACTGTCACTCAAGGAGCACGTTAAAACTCAATTAATTTGGTTTAATCATCACATATCAAAACACAAAATATATACAACCTTTTTATTTGTAAATTATCTTGTGATCGTTGGAGACAAAATAAAAAGAAAATCAGTAAACAATGTTATCATGTAAGATGAACAACTTCATCCTAGAGAGATTTGCCAGCTAGGTCTACAGAAGAATTGAGAGGCTGAAGGTTATGAAATAAAGGAATAATGCACAAGGAAGTGAATGGCAACTGACATTGAGGGGGAATACCAGTGGGCAGCATGGATAATGAGGGCAGAAAGATGGAGAGAGAATCAAGTTGACCAACAATGTTGAAGAATGGTTAGAGAGAAAACTCACCAAGATCTCATTGAGAACATTCCAGCTCCAGATCAGGAATCAAAGCAGAGCCTGGAAAACAGGCTTGATGTTTTTTTTTTTTTAATTTTTATTGCTTTGTAAATAATACCATTCAAAATTTCCACTTTCTCCCCTCCTCCCATTCCCCTCCCACTCCACCACTCACCCTCCCTCTTCCCCCTCCAGTCCTAAGAAATGGCAGGGTACCCTGCCCTGTGGGAAGTCCAAGGCCCTCCCCCCTCCATCCAGGCCTAGGAAGGTGTGAATCCAAACAGACTAGGATCCCAAAAAGCCAGTACATGCAGTAGAAACAAATCCCAGTGTCATTATCATTGGCTTCTCAGTCAGCCCCCATTTTCAGCCACATTCAGAGAGCCTGGTTTGATCACATGTTCGTTCAGTCCCAGTCCAGCTGGCCTTGGTGAGCTCCCATTATTTCAGTCACACTGTCTCAGTGGGTGGACCAACCCCTTGCAGTCCTGACTTCCTTGCTCATCTTCTACCTCATTCTGCTCTTCAACTGGGCCTTGAGAACTCAGTTCAGTGCTCCGATGTGGGTCTCTGTCTCTATCTCTATCTATTGCCTGATGAAGGTTCAATGATAACCTATGCTGGAGAGGATGTAGAGTAAGGGGAACACTCATCCATTGCTGGTGGGAATGCAAACTTGTGCAACCACTATGGAAATCAGTGTGGCTGTTTCTCAGGAAATTGGGAGTCAACCTACCTCAGGATCCAGCAATACTACTCTTGGGAATATACCCAAGAGATGACCAATCATACTACAAAAGCATTTGTGCAACTATGTTCATAGCAGCATTATTTGTAATAGCCAGAACCTGTGAGCCCAAGATACCTGCAGAAGAGGATCAGCACCCGTGGATGTGCAGGACACTGAGAACAAATTGCTCTTATTCTGATACTCCTGGAAGTAGGGCACAAACGGGCAGTGGGTATGCGTGAATGTGGTGCAAACTGAGTCCATGCCATGATGGCAGAAGTTATTACGGTTCTTTCCACTTGGGTTTTATTCTGTGAATTAAAAAGTGTTCAGTTTAAATTCTTGTTCAAGTTTGTGAAGAATGTAGAGCAATACTATGTATCATGTGATTAAAATATAATACCATATTTCTTCTAACTTATAAAGAAGATTTTCCTCCTAACCAATACTGAAGGGTAGGTAGGTTGGGATTTGGAGAGAGAATGGAAAATTCTTCCTTTTTCCCTGTGATTGGTAGGGAAGAATGACAGGGCCATATCTTCAAGAAAATCAGCAGTCTATCAATATAGTTGCCGGTAGACTGGACACAAAGGCCTGGAAGTAGACCAATTAAATGTTGAACATCTGGCAGTGACTTGGGAGCTACATTCTCTGAAACTTCACTTTCTAGTTCAAATCAGAGGACTGTTATAGATTAAGAACCAAACATTTGTTTTTCTCTTTTCTTCTTCTCATGTGTATTTTGGTAAAGACATTCTATATGTTCATAAAATTGAACATATGGTTTCAATTTGGATTTCTAATTATCTAGGTACTACATAGAAATAAAGATTAGTCTATTATTTTTTATTAAAAAACCAATTTCCTCCTTCTCTTTTCTCCTTCTAATCCTCCATACCTCCTTGATCATTCCCCAAATCATGGTTTCTTTTTCTTCAATGATTATTGTTACAGATACATATGCATAAATATATAATATGCTCAGTCTATTTAGTGTTACTTATATGCATATTATTTGCTTTTTGTTGTTGAATATTGAGTTTTGAGATGTGTAGCAGTGTCATTTGATATAAGATTTATATTTTATTCAAATATTGTTTACGCAAAATGTTTAGCAAAGCCATGCAAATTTCATGCTAAATGGGAAAAAATGAAGCTTTTAAACTAAAATCAGGAAAAGACAAATTGTTCACTCTCTCAACCATGCTCAACAGAGTGTTTGAAGTCTTCCCTGGGATACCTGGACAAGAGAAGGAGGTAGAAGAGATAAAATATGAAAGGAAGAAGTCTAAGTATTTGAAGATGATATGATTCTATACATAAAATGTTATGTCCCCACCAGAAATCTAAACCTAATAAATGTAATAAGTAATGTAGAAGGTAAAAAACTAACACATAAAAGTCAGTACCCTTTTATATATACATGACAAACATACCAAGGAAGAAATCTGGAAATGAAACAATTTAAAATAGCATAAAAATATTCTCATAATTCCTCTAATCAAGAAAGAGAAAGACTTGTACAATAAAAATGTTATGACACAAAAGAAAGAAATGAAAGGAGACAGCAGCTGAAATCTTCCATGCCCAGAGTCTGGTAGGGTTAGTACTATGAAAATAGTTATTTTGCTATTCAATGAAGTCACCCCCAAATTGTAATACAATTATTCACAGAAATTGAGGGTTTAATTTTAAAATTTGTATGAAAGCATAAAAGACTCTGACTCTGGATAGTCAAAAAATATATAAATATATAAAATAGCAAAAACAAAAACAAAAAACTTTCAAACACTAAAAGTCTGCCAGGATCATGGCCAAACCTGATTTAAAGCCTGCTATGGAGCCATAGTAGTAAAGAGAGCATCGTGCTGGCACAAAACCACACACCTTGATCAATGGAATGGGATCAAAGATCCATGTATAACACCACATACCAACAGTCACGTGAATTTTAACAAAGATGCCAAAAATAGGCATTGGAGAAAAGACAGCACCTTTAATAAATGCTGTTAGGAAATACATGTAAAAGAATGAAACTTGTTTCTTCTCTTTCACCCTGCACACAAGTTAATTCCAAATGGTTAAAAAAAGTCTCAATAATAGAACTGAAACTGAAACTTCTAGAATATGGAATAGGAAGTATATTTCAAGATGTAGTCTCAGGGACTCTGGAACTTCTAGAGGATGCAATAGGAAGCATATTTCAGGATGTAGTCTCAGGCATTCTGGGTCTTCTAGAGGATGGAATAGGAAGTATATTTCAGGATGTAGTCTCAGGGACTCTGGAACTTCTAGAGGATGAAATAGGAAGTATATTTCAGGACATAGTCTCAGGGGAGGACTTTCTGAGTAGGACTCTGGTCCCCGAGGAAATAGAATCAACAATCAATGAAGAGGACTTTATGTAATTAAAAGGCTTCTTTACTGAAAAAAAGGAACTGTTAATCGATTGAAGATGCAGCCTACAGTATGTAAAAAATTGCTTTACCAGCTATATATGATGGTGTATTAGTGTACAGAATATACACTAATACTAAAGAAATTAAACATGGAGACAAAACACTCAATTAAAAATTGAGCTGTGGTACTGAAAAGAGAGTCCTTAGAAGAAATTCAAATGGCCATAAAACATTTTAAAAAGTTTTCACATTCTTAACTAATATGGAAGGAAAACTAAAACTACGTTGATTTCAACTTACCCCATTCAGAATGACTGGGGTTAAGAAAATAAAACAAAACAAAAAACCAGGAAATACTGATGTTGATGTGGGATTCCCCTCTGTATGCTGTGAATACCATTGGTTAGTAAAGAAACTGTCTTAGGCCTGCACAGGGCAGAAAAGAGGGAGGGAGGGAAAACTAAACTGAATGCTGGGAGAAAGGAGGCAAAGTCAGAGAGAAGCCATGTAGCCCCCACCAGAGACTGATGCAGGACAGAACTTTGCCTGGTATGCCACAGCCTTGAGGCAATACACAGAATAATGGAGATGGGTTAATTTAAGATATGAGTTAGTCAGAAATATGCTTAAGCTATAGGCCAAACAATAGTGCAAAAGATATGGTTTGGGGCTGAGCAGCCAGGAACAAACTAACAGCCATTCCTACAACAAATCAGTGTGCCAATGTGGTCAACCAAAATCCACTTAAAACCTGAGAGACTTTGGGAAGGAATTCTAGGGAAAAAAAAAAACCAGAATTAATCATTGCTTAATGCTATGGCAGAAAAAAAGCTGCGCAGGTTTTGAAACAGCAGCTTTCTGGGTCATTCTGCCAGCACTAACTCCGCCTCTTTCAGGAGATCCAGCTACAGAGCATTTAAATGGGCTCTGTGAGCAGAGTGCTACAACTTGCTTAATGGCAACATAGACTGGTTGTGTGCCTAAAGATGGGGCAATGTACATGGCTCTCAGAGTCAGCGAACAGATCCACCATGCTGGACTGGGTGGGGCAAGCAAGCAGGGCCTTGTTTGCCCTAGCAATGCCACTTAGGTTTTTAAGAAGCACTTAGCATTTTAAGAAGCAGTCTTGGTCAGAAAGTAATTACAGATACACAATAAAGACAGATTCAGATAAAAAAGACCTCTAAATGCATCTCAGTGTTGGAATAATGTACATAGGCTTGGAGGAGAAAAGAAAAAGAATATAGGCAATTATAAGAAGAAGCAAATGGCTATTACAAACAATGCTGCTATGAACATAGTTGCACAAATGCTTTTGTAGTATGATTGGACTTCTCTTGGGTATATTCCCAAGAGTGGTATTGCTGGATCCTGAGGTAGGTTGATTCCCAATTTCCTGAGAAACCGCCACACTGATTTCCAAAGTGGTTGCACAAGTTTGCATTCCCACCAGCAATGGATGAGAG
>PVIU01015743.1:0-47240 GCA_004026605.1 Ondatra zibethicus
GTATGGAAAAAAAAAAAAAAAAAAAAAAGAAAGCATAAATTCTTGGAAAGCAGGACCCCGTTGGTTTAATGCATTTCACATTGTGCCTCTGCAGCGCTGGGCCAGGCAGCCTAATGAATACGGGTTGCAGCTGCGGAGGAGCGAAGCCTCGGCAGTGCCTGATTGCACAACTGGCACCCGAATAAGCCCTCTCAATTGGTTCACTGTGAGGCTTACAGCACCTTCTGTGAGTCTGCAGCTCCTGTCTGGCCAGTCTGCCTCTCTCCTGGTGGACACAGGAGACTCATCCTACTCACTGTTGCTGGGTCATGTGTGGCTCTTCCTTTCCCTTGCTTCTGGGCCACCATCTGGGATGACTTAGCCATTGTCTGTTAGAGCCTTTGAAGCTTGATTATAGAAGGGAAAACATCGGCCTCAATGGAGCAGGCAGTCCTGTTCGGGACATCAGTGCAATCTCTCTTTTTTTTTCTCTCTCTCTCTCTTTTTCAATTCACATATTTTTGATCATCTTCACACAGGATAAATGCTGGAAATAGAATACATTCTAGAATTCTTCCTCTGTTTTTCCAGCCCCCATAAAACCAAGCTTGCAAACATGACCAAGTCAATTAGTGATGGAGTCCAGTCTGCTAGGCCTATTTTACCTCACTGGCTGCCCAGATAATCAAAATCACCATGCCCTGAATCAAAGCACAAAGGCCGACAACCTGTTTTCTGCCTTTCTTTAGCTCTCTGTTTCCACCCCAACACTTCATTCTGTACATAAGTGGTCAGGAATGGACACAAGACTGATTGTTTTCCATAGCAAAACATGTATCTCCAACAATGGACTCATTTTTATAAAGTCCACCAAAGTGCTATATTTAAATAAATATTAGCAAAGTTACTACACAAATATTATATTTCAATTGAACTAAATCTATTTTTTTATTATGTGTGGAGAGGGTGGCTAACTTGCAAAGCTATTTTTTTTTACTGTTTTTCTTTTTCAAAGTGTAGGTGAATAAAATTATATCCTTTAATAACCTGAGTCACCACTGCTGTGGGGTGGAGTCTCCCAATGTTTGTCCTCCTTCTCACCCTTCTTTCTCTTGGCTTATTAGAATATTTAAATTTTATACTGGGAACTTGCACCAGATATTTAACAAAATTTACCAAAATTAAAAAAAGAAGTTGAAACACATAAATTCTAGTAGGTTTGATATGGTTTACATCCAGATATAAAGTGACAGATATGGAACAGCCAAGGTGATGGTGGTAGTTTGGCAGGATAGAGGATGCAAAAATGGAAAACAAAAACCCTCAGGCAAGTCCCAAACAACAAAAGCCAATATATAACTAGCAGCTGATGGAGAGGGGAGTTTTATGAATACGATCAAAGATCTTTCAAACTTTACGATTTACACGGGACAAAACAGGAGAGGCAGTTCCGCAGGGCTTGTAGCTCTACAGGTGGCCCACTCTCCTCCTGCGTTCATCCCCATCTTTCATTCTGTGCCTTATACTCTACAGATGGTGGGGAGAGCTGATGCAGCCCTCACCATGAAGATGCTGTTTGGCTCCCAGTACCCACCCGGAATTACCTGTGCCCCAGCCATGAAGTGACAATCTCTCATCCAGTGTAAGTCACTATTTTTAAAGATTGGGTGTTATTATGGTTAACCAGTGTCCTAGTTAATAGTAGGTAGATGCTCCCTGACCTACAAAAGAGCTATGTCCTCATAAGCTCATGTGTGTTGAAAGGAGCTTAGGCCTCAAATGCATTTAATATATTCACCAAACAGTCAATTTAGCAATATGGCACCTACAGAGTGCCTGCATGTTGTGACTGCACAGTTGATGAAGAGAAGGGACTGGCTGTCATTTTCCAATAACAGACAGTAAGAACCACACATCGATAATTAGGAGAAAAAAAATTCAATATTTAAAGTAGGATTTCTACTGATTGCACATTTTTTTCAATGTTGTAAATTTGAACCATACAGGTTTGGCATCATCTGCATTATCTCAGTACAATTTCATAATGTACTGTAACAGCATAATTTTGTAATATGTAGATAAATAGATGGATAGACAGACAGGCACAGTGGGCCCCACACTGCAGCCCTTCTGTTCCTCATTCTGCTCCCCACCCCCTACCAGCCTGCAGGATGCTCCTGTCTCATTTTTCAGTCTATGTTAGTGGCCCACACTGCTGGGGTCTTGCATCCCTGTGCTCCCTCAGTTGCCCTGAAACTCTGATGTGAGTTCCTTATCTAATAGATACATAAAGGAACAAAAATTTCTAACCACACTGTAAGAAGATATTTCCTTTCTTTCACTTATTTAGTTTGATAAAATTCAGAAAATGGAGTGTTGAGTACCTGGATGGCTTCAAGGGACTGTGAGAGATTTATTGTCTTTACAGGTCCAAGTAGAGAATACAGGGTTACAATGGACACCCACAAACCAGGGAGAATACACAGCAAAGGGACAGAGCTGCAAAGGAAAGGATGGAGGAAAGCAAGGGACCAGGGAAAGGAATGAGAAGAGGCACCCTGCCTGGACCCACCCTCTGCCATGGCTTAGAGACAGGAGACATGCCAGTCTTGGGGGGCATGACAATAAGGATGACTCAGCTGGCTGAGTAGAGAACTCATGTGGGAATAAAATTGAAGGAAGGTTCTGGACCTCCCGAGATAGATTAAAAATGCTACCCTGATAGCTTTCAATTCATCCTGTCTGTAGCTTGTTTATAAATTTATGTATCTACATACTTACTTAGTGGCCCTGAAGGTTGAGCCTAAGACCTATACACACTAGGCATGCATTCTGCCACTGAGCTGTACCTCTAGAATCGCACTATTCCAAATGTGGGTCACGACCCCTCTGGAGAAGTCGAACAACCCTTTCCCAGGGGTTCCCTACGATCATAAGAAATATCAGATATTTACATTATGGCTCATAACAGTAGCAAAGTTACAGTTATAAAGTGTCAAAGAAAACAATTTTATGGTTGGGGATCACTACAGCATGAAGAATTGTACTGAATGGTCCCAGTCTTAGGAAGACTGAGAACCACTGTGTCAGAACCTCTTTTATTTTAAGAAGAACTTGAGACAAACATTCACCAAGTCATCCAAGCTAGCCTTGAACGTACGCTGTAGCCAGGAACAGTGGATTCTGCTTCAGCTCTAGAGTACTGGGGTGGCAGGCTGTGTTTCTGTGCTTACCTTATGATAGCTCTTTTTAATACATTCAAACCATTTTATTCTCTGACAAATTCAACTTCAGGATTGTGGTGGAACACGGGGCTATATAATCCTTCATTTACACTCAGTTTCCACACTGTGATGGGCATAGTTTTGTTTACAGGGTGTCAAAACAGAAAGGCTAGGTTATTGCTTGCACAATAGACCTTCCCCAGGCAACAAAAGCTAATAACCATCATAATACTCTGGTTTGGGGCAGTTTTGTCAATAAGATGATAGCTCAATATCTGCTCACAGATGGAATTCCAGGAATTATCCAGGTATGTCTGTCACTATTCCCCCTGCTTGTCAAGTGGCTGCTGAGAGTGTCCCACCATTTCAGAGACTGGGGATCCCAAACCTGCTGTCCAGGGGCTCCAAACTGTGCTCAACCTGGCCTCATGCAACCTGTCACACTGGCTCTTTTCTTTCTTCGAGATGAATCTGTCTTTCTGTCTCTTTATTCATTTTGGGTCCCCAAAGAAACCACTTTGTGATCATTAAGTGCTGTGCTGAGTCACGGACTAGGGCATACATTTTGGATTTGCCAGACTCTAAAGCAGTCCATGCGATGGCAGGCCGTGCCTCAATGTCCTGCCATAATTTGAGGAGTGTCTATGATCATGTTCTGTCGGGTTCCACTCTACAGCTTGATTTGTGTAGCTTTACACTTGTCTCTTGTGATCAGATTTCAACTTATGTACCCTAGAACAATGATTCTACAGGGAGCGGGCATCAGCTTTGCTAGGTGGGCTGGACGATACACAAATGACTGGTCCTCATCTCAGCAGTTCTAGAACTTCCTCTGACACTGTCTTCATCCATTTTGTGGTGTTGGTACCATGGAGACTTCTCTGGCAGGCCTTGGTACCTTGTAGCTGCTCTTTGCTCTGTTGGGTTTTATGTATTGTATGGAGGAAAAGCTACTATCCCAAAAGTGAAGAGAGAAGAAGCAAGGAGCAGATCCATGGTTGACTTGGATGACTCAGTCAAAGTGATAAGACCACAATTCCCTCTTCTCAGAGCAAGCTAGGCACTAGAGTCATTAAGTAAAAATCCTTCAGGTACATTGACCTGGGAGCTCAATGTGTATTCTAAAAACTTGGTATAAATTCTCTGTCCAGAAATCTCAAAATGACCTTGACATTAACTCCTGTGGAGAGTGGCAAGGCTTAACAGAAAGATGCTATCTTACATAGGGTGAGGAAATACTAAAAGTTAACATGCAATCAGTACTCAGTTTGACAAGCTGTGGAGTGCCCTATCTCACACTGGCGTTCTCTCTGGTATCCTACCCTCTGGTCCTTTCAGAGAAGGTCACATGTCTCCTGAGGTGCTATAGTGCTGTGATGCTGTGGATCTCACTAGGAGAATGGAAAGAGGGAGAAATAAAAAGAAATTCAATGTTTTGCAAAGGATCATGAAAACTCTGCTTTTCATTCAAGGGAACATGTGGCATGGACCATGTGTTGGCAGCTGTGCTTGCTGTCTATGCCAAGTGAGTCAGGTCGGATGGCAATAGTGGTTTGTTGCTGTGGATGTATGTCAATGACACTGTCACAGGAACTGCTGCTGACTCATGGCAGTGGCACTGTGAGCAGACAATCCAGGAGCTGGCCTCAGCATTGGCCCCTCCTGGGTTTGAGCTACCTAACACTGGTTTGGCCTGCAGCGGGGACTGTGAAGGGCTGGAAATGCTTCCAAAGTGCACATTTTCCCTGTAAGATCAATGTCATTTTTTATATAGGAGTGATCATGAAAACCCCTCAGGTCTTTGTTTTGTCCTAGGGTACCAGACGGGGTACTGTTTGCATTTGTGTTTATGGTGTATGTGTCTGTGTTTGCAAATGTGCATGCACATCTATACGTAATCTGATTATGAAAGCCCATAGCTTTCACATCGGGAGTTGGTTTTTTGTTTTTATGTTTTATTTGGTTTTTTTTTTTGATAGCTCTCCATCTTATTCATTGAGGCAAGATCTTTCAATTGAACCCGGAATTTGAGTATAAGGCTAGTTTGTCTTGTTAGCTTGGTCTGTGGATCTGTGTATTTCCATTCTGGAGTGCTGAAATTACAATCGGGCTGCCATGCCCACCTGACATGTCCATGGCTGTTAAGGATTTAAACTCAGCTCCCAAGTCTTGCTTGTCAATCACTTTATCCACTGAACTATTTCCCCAGTTCTAAAGTTGGGATAACTGTGATGAGCCTGTAGCCCAGGGTTCGCAGTGTTGCCTTGAGTCCTTTCTATAGCTGGAAGCTTTGCCATCGCTGCTCTTCAGTGTATAAAGTATGTACACACTGCTCATATTAGTGTGTAAAGGCAGTGGCAGGTGTTGCAGTAACATTCCTTGTAACTATTATGAGGATGGACACTAACAGTGGATATAAGATCAAATATCATCTCACTGATTCATTTTTTCCCTTCAAATAAATCCAAAAAAAGATAGCGAGTTTCTTTTATTTTTATTTTGGAGACCATATCTGACTGTGCAGCCCAGGCTCAGATAGAGTTCAAACACAAGATCTTTGATTAAGTTCTGGGATTAAGGGCATGAGTCCCAATGCCAGGTTTAGCTAGTGCCATTTTAGCCACAGTTTTATAGATCAGAAAGCTAGGACATGACCTGCTGTATGCTCAGGGTTGTACTAGGTCAAGAGCCCAGCCATTCAGACATAAGACCTGCGCTGACTACTTCATGAGCATGCTGCTTCCATCCTGGTGAGAAGCGACTAACTTTCACCTGCTACTGAACCTGTTAAAACAACCTCTTGTGGGTTTTAGGTCAGAAAGATGGATTGAATCCCCCATCCCATTTAAAGCCTATCATTGTTTTCTTGCCATTGTTTCAGAATCAATCACAAACTCTTAATATACTTAACTAGCCAAGTTTTTGTCAGTATTTTCTAGATTCCCAGGTACCCCTCCTGTTTCCTAGATATAGAATTTCCTAGAATATTCCAAATTCCTCAAGACCTGTATGTATTCTATATGCTTCCCCAAAGCTTTCTTTGCCCTTGAATGAGATCAGCAAGCAGGAAAGGGTGGCAAAGTCCCCTCTTTCCTCACTCTCAGACTTGTTGCCACAGCTTCAGCGCTGTCTGCCCTCTCTCCTGAACAAGAGTTTGACACTGATGACACAATAGTCAAAACAGCTCTTAGGCGTCTCCAGCCTGTTTCGGTCCCCTGTCTTCAGGGACATCTGTTGTTGCTCCTTTGTCAATATTGGAATCATATAGGTGAGTTCTTAACTTTTCTGGAACCCTGAGCAATGAAAAACCTCCCTGCAAAATCACGTCTTCCAACTACAAGTGGCCACCAGCAGCCTTTCCTATTCATACAGCCTGGTCTTCACAAGGCAGCTCCTACTGCATTAGGATTGCAATGAAGACTTAGTGCCAGTCAGATTCTCAGAAAGGTTCAATGCATTCTCCATTTCTTTTTCACCCTACCATCTCTGTGGCAGGTGGCAGGTAGCAGGTGCTTATGCATCACAACACTGGGTCACCCAGGACACCACATGGGGGCACAGGGCTGTTTTCCTTCCCCTCGTGTCCTATGATTATTGATGGACTTGCTTCACTGGAAGTCTATTTGGCTCCTAATAGAAAGCATGGGCTACCCAGGACTAAACCAGAACAGATGCTTCACAAGTGAGTGAATAAATGCATTTTAAAAAATGAAAGAAAACTGGCAAGAATTGAGATTCCCTGTACAAGTTACAGAACAAGCTGGTGGAAATGGCTCTCTATCCTGATGCTCAGAACTTTAAAGGAGACCCTTCCACCTTCTGGGGCTTGCAGAAATTCAGAGGGCAGGTTTCTACCTGTGCATGCTCCCCTCTGTGTCGTGGCGCAGCCTAGAAGACAAGGAGCCATTGAGCACTTCACCCCAGCTGTGCAAGCAGCTGAATAGAGAAGTTGGGGTTCCCGACATCCCACCCGCTGCTCTCTTGACTAAACCACATGAGCTGTTTACCTCTGCCTCTGCCTGGACCACTTGGCTCTTCTTGACTCGGACACCACTGATTTCTTCCCTGGGATACACACCCACTTGTTCCCCAGGGCCAAGTTTCTTAAGGCATGTGGCTTTTTCTGGAATTTTCAGGTACCTCAGAGCTCTGGCTCTTCACCCCAGGGCAGAAGGATTTACGTAGATAAATTCCCACCTCGAGGGGCCAGTGGGAGTCTCCCACCTCTCAACATGGTCCAGAGACAGTGGTTTTTCTGCAACTAGTTTAAGAAGTGCACAGTGGACGTGATGCAGAAAGCCAAGAGTGCAGAGCATGACCCTTCTCTATAGTAAACTTAATTTGAGCGAAGCACAGAAAGCAGGGAGCTGATTTAATACTGCGAAGTGCACACATTGCAAGGAGAGCAAATGCCATCTACACTCCCGTTCCTTCACCTCTCCCTCCTCACCATCCCCTACCCCACTCCACCCCACCCGACCCTGCAGCTCTTCCCTTTCATTTTCAATAAGCCAGTGATTTGCTGGCACATAAAAGTGTAAACAGAAAGTAAATAAGCTGTGGAATTTGGAGGGAAAATTTTAAGCTCCGAAACTGAAAGGGGGGCAGAAAGGGCACAGAATCAGAGTAAACAGGTAAGGCAAACATTTTAGACCAAAATAGTCAGGATCCTGCAGTGGGAATCCAACCTCACTGCTGGTAAAGAGGCTAAAGTGGATGAAATGGACCAAAACTGGGTTGGGGACTATTAAGGAATTTCAGTTGTTGGTGTTATTTCTTTTCACAAAGGTGTGATTAGACAGGGTGTTTTTGTTTTGTTTTGTTTTTTACTGAGAGAATATTTGAAGCTTTTCTACCTGTTTCTACAGTTTCTGTTGTTTACATTTAAACAATTGGAGTGTTTTATGTGTGTTTCTCAGTGTATATGTGTATTTGTATACATGTATATATATTACACACAAACACACACACTTAGAGAGACAGACAAAGAGAGAGACAGACAAGTGACAGAGAGAGAGAAACACACAGAGAGAGATCTTTTCTTGCTGAGCCATGATAGTAAAAATGATTAGTGGGGTTGAAATCGGTATAAATGCACAGAGCATTTGCTGCAGTGTTTAGGAGAGCTGAAATATGCAATAATTGATTTTAACATGCGTTGTAATTGGTTCCACATGCATCGCTGTCAACTGCGATACATCATAATTAAACTGACATGTTCAAAAACTGGCCACTGAAATGAGCGCTCACCGAATTCTCCAACTGTGCACAGCTTGCGGCTTCTGCACTCTCCTTGTTTTGTGATCAGGTCCTGGGCTTCTGAGCTTGACTTTGCTGCTGGTCCTCTCCAGTTTTTTTTTTCCTGTCCACCCCCTCAAATTTTAAACAAATGCCTATAATGGATTCCGGTTCTTTCCTCACCTTCATTTTCAGACGGTCACATATCTTAGCAGTGATAGTCTATGCAATTTCCTAAGTCATCATAAATCAGATCCAAAATCATAAAACACAGTCAAGAAATTCACATAAAATAAGACACAGTAGTAGATCCAAAAGAATGCCATATTGTAGACCCTCAACTCCCAACTAAATCATGCTTGGAATTTAATTAGGCTCTTCTCTTGGATGAAGAAAATTGAGGGTATGGAATATCTGGATCTGACCTCTCATTATGCACATTATGTTGTCTCGTATTCTTTCTGCTTCTTCCTATGGCCACCATGGTACTTATGCACATTCAGGATGGTCTCACCTCAGCAGTCAGGCCATGTGGGTGAAAGGAAATAGAACTAGGGTGTGGGGTGCTGGTGTCAGGTCCTAACTGATGGTGTCAGTAAAGGCTGCTGCCAGCCTTCTGTTTGGTAAAATAAGAATGACACTGAGATTTGATGGTTGTGCCACGACTTCAAGCAGTAGGATGGCATGTACAGCTGTCTAGAGAGTTCCACTCTGACTCCTTATGAGCAATATCTGTCTCTGGAGATTGTGGCACCATTGTTTTGTGCCGCCACTAAGTGAAGAACTGCATTCCCCACTCCCTACCCTTATCTCTGCATCTCACCCAGACCCTTAGGTGGGGAAATGACCCTGAAGAAGAGTCAGTTCTTTATCTGTGCATGATCATGACCTTTCAGTGACTACAAGGCTCCAGAAAACCAATTCCATGGGAAGGAACATGGCAGCCACCACTCTCTTTTTACCTTTAGGATATAATCTCTTACTTGTTTCTATCACATGTCACTGGAAGAGATTCCTAATTTCAATAGCCTTTGCTTAGAGCCTTGAGTTGGAGAGCTGGTCAATTGTCATATCTCTTCTGTTTGTCCACAGAACATCGTCAAGTTTTAGAGAATGGTCATACTGGGCTAATAAAGGTTATTTTTCTATGTGATTTAATAGCCAACAGCTCAGAGCCAAACATCTCTCATCTTTTCCGAATGTCTTATATATGTACATCTCTTCCGAATGTCTATACTCAGCGAGGACATGTGCCTGGTGAGTGACATTCTTCCACAAAAAGAAAACCACACTCCCCACCTTGTGATGGAAAGAGCTTCTGAGGCCCTTGCCTGGAAGGAGAAGAGTTAAGAAATGTACTATATAAACCAGAATACCTATTGGAGTCACAACTGAGTAAAATCCCACAAGGGGCTAACCATCTGAAGAAACAAAGTAACTGGGAGGAAGGTGTCCTGCATTGCCCTCTGTCTTCTCCTCTTCCCCTCCCATGAAAAAAAGTCTTAATTTCATGGCTGGGATCCACGTGAGAACCCAGCCACTGCCCCAGTGGCCATCCCATCAAGGATCTGGATTCTGTTCTCTTTTCCTCTTCTTTTACACCATTATTCTTTATTGTCTCACACCTTCCTTGATAATTTAATGTTTCCTTCCACCTGATTCTCTGACAAACACAGCCTCGGGGTGTCAAGCCTTGTCTGTTCTCTTTGAGCAGCTTTCAGACAGTATGTGGTGTGTGTGCAGAGGGGCTCAAACTCACCCTGCCCTCTGAAACCCCCGAGTCCTAAAAACACATCTTGCCAGGGGTGCCAATGAGTAATTCTGAGCCAGTAGATTTGTTTGGGATAGCAACTCTGCATTTCTCATGAAGTCCTTGGTTCTACTTGCCTTTAACAGTTTGCTGCTGTTTGGCTCAGACTTTGAGCACTGCCATGGTTATGGATTTGGGATTACAGAGCAACCATGGCATTCAAGTCCCGGCTTTTAAGCAGTTCACTGTGGGTCTTTTTTCACCCACCCATATGCTGGCAGCTTTGATTTAGGTCATTGTTAAATACAGCCTTCCTCTCTCTCTTTTTTTTTAATCCTAGCTCCCATTTTTCTCTTCTCTTGGTGTTACGTTCTTTGACCCTGCTTTGCTTCATAGGCATAGAGTCCCTTACCTCCATCCTCAAACCCTTCTCTGGTTTGGCTTTGACGTTAACCTCCTTATTCTAGCTATGCTAATTTTCTAAATCTATCCAATAAATATGGCAAATGTTTATGGTAAAGGAAAAACTGGGAGGACATTTTTTCCCTTTTTTCTATTTTAAAAGGATCTGGCTCCTCTTGTGAAACAACAGTTGGTTGACTGCCAAATAAAATGCCAGGTCCACTGACTGTCCCCTATCATAGGGGCAGACACTGGTAGCAGAGGACCCACTCACTCCTGTAGGAACCAAGAACCTTTTTGGTAAACTCTCTAACCTCTTAATTGCCTCCCAGCTTAACCCTTTCTGGAAAACAGAACAATTACCAGGAAAACTGCATCCGAGGAGAACCAAGCTGGTCTTGGGAAAACAAGGCCTCTTCCACTTGTTCACTGGCCTAGGTCCTTCACAACAGAGCCATTACTTTGCTGAGCACTGGACCCTGCAGGGCTGACCACTCAAGCCATATTGTTGGAAGGCTGACTGACATACAGAGATCCCTAATGATGCAAGTCAGCTCTGAGCAAGGCTTTGTCCACCTTTTAATTGCTGGTAAGGCTCAGGCCCATCCATGGCGTGTTTATTCAGACTTCAGAAGCCATAAGGAACCACCGTGTCACGGTTTGGATATCACTCACCAGAGACGGGAGGTTTCTGTTTTAAATCTCTTGAAAATTTTTCTCTAAGTCTCAGAGTTCTCAAAGGAACAATCAGATTTGGACCAAATTTGATATATAAACTAGAGACTTATCAAGTTACAAGAAGGTTTAGCATGTTCCTTAGACTAGTATTTTGTAAAAACTATTCTGGAATTAAGCTGAGTTGGAATTAAGTTGGCTCCAGGATGGACATTTACTTAACTTGTAAACCTATGATAAAAAAAAAAGTGGCACCCCCCAAAAAAAATAATTCCTGAAAATAGTATCGTTCGAAAGGCAATTTGAGAAACACCTAATCGAAAGTCAGGCACAAGATGTACTGAGGACCTTGCACCCATCCTGAACTGTGAAGCATGTCAGGGTATGTGAAGGTTCTTCTCTCTTCTCTCTGGCAGTTATTTATATCTATATCTTAGTGCTCCCTGAATTTCAGTGCATGTAAGTTGGGCAAGAATTTTTCAAATTCCTCAGTTTCTTTGGATCCAGGAAGGGCCTGAGTTTCTGCACAAGTGACAAAAGTCCAGTATATTCAGGAGAAGTCAACAGAGCAAGAGTTGGAATATGGAAGGGACAGTGTGGAAGCAAGGGTCCCTCTGTCTAAAACATAGAAAATTGGGTGGTCTCATGTTAAGATACCTAGACTAGGATGATGGAGCAGTGTAGCACGAATTCTCATTGGTCTTAAAAATAAAAATCCGGAGTCAGATATTAGGAGATGAAAACTGAAAGATCAGAACAGCAGAGAAGCCAACCTCTATGAAATCCTCAGACAGAATGCGGTAATTTGTCTCTACAAGTCCTCATATTGAATGCCTTGAGCTCCTGTCTCCTCTTGCCTTATATTCCTCTCTCTGTCCAGCAATACCCCTTCCTGACTCTTCTTTCCTATCTTGGGATTCAAGTGTGTGAGCCACCACCACCTGCTCTGTTTCTCTTTGAGACTGGACCTAACCCTGGGCGGCCCTGAACTCACAGAGAATCGTCTGCCTCTTTCTCCCGAGTGCTGGGATTAAACGTGTGTGCCATCACTGCCTGGCCTCTATGGTTAACTAGCAGCTAACACCACCCTCTGATCCTAGGACAAGTTTTATTTGTTATAGCACAAACAAAATATCACCACAGAACAGCTCCTCTGTGAACAAAGAAGGCAGGTTCTGCCTTCAGTGTGGAACCTGACTGGATCTGATTGTCTAGATGATTCTGACTATGTGTCCTAGGGTTTCTATTACTGTGACACATTACCATGACTCAAAACTTGGGGAGGCTACAGTTTATTTCATCTTACAGCTTTTATTCTGTCACCCAAGGAAGTCTGGGCAGGAACTCAAGGATAGGAACCTGGAGGCAAGAACTGAAGCAGAAGCCAGAGAGCAGCCTTCTCACTGTCTTGTACCCCATGGTTTGCTCAGTTTGCTTTCCCAGGACCACAGCCTACAATGAGGTGGGCTCTTCCACATCAATCACCGGTGAAGAGAATTCCCCTACAGGCTGCCTCACAGTTCAATCTTATGGAGACAGTCTCTTAATGGATGTTCCTCTTCCCAAATGGCTGTAACTCGTGTGAAGGTGATGTGAAACTAACCAGCATGGGAGAGGGTTGAAGGGGAGGGGAGAGGAAGGGAGGGAAGTAGAGAAAAATTTATAACTCAATAAAGTCAATTTTAAAAAAGGAAAAAAAAGAAGCTAGCCAGCACACTGTGAAATCAGAGTTCAGCTAGGTGTCATGGCGGTGATGAGGAAGTGAGCCTGGGGTGCTGGCTCCCTGATGTTTTCCAATGACCCATATTTGTTCCCATGGGCACCTGGTACTTGGCGCAAGAGGTCCAGGAGGGAAGACCAATTTCCCTGGAGACCAAAATGGAATTGCCTTGGTATCTCTTGACAGTGATTTAACATGTCTGTGACTAAATCCATGACTAAGAGGGAAGCCCCAGGAGCTATCTCAAATTAACCCTCCTCCTCAGAGAGAATCCAGAGAAAGGTTCAGGGCTTCTTAGGAGGCTACTGTTCATCATGTTAAGGCCCCTTAGCCTCCAGAACGTCTGACCTACCCAATCATGGCAGATGGATATTATTTTTTTCCCCAGTGAGAGGAAAGGCAAACTCTAAGCAGTATTTTTATAAATGTAGTGTGCCCCCAAAGCACCTGTCTCCTCATTCTTGAGAAGCTTCTGATTTGGGTGCTCTGCTTAGGTCAGGCCCTGGAATCTGTGTTCTTCATACTCCCCATGTGGCACTGGCACTATCTTTTCTACTTCTGAGTTCAGTAACAAGGGCAAGAAGACTGGGGGACCCTCTCAGTCATCCTCAGAGGCAAGGATAAGGTATCTGGGTCCACTCTGACTTCCAGAGCTGAAGGCTCGAGGGAGCTGATAACTGTGCAAGATTAGACATCTATGCTTTAAACCTATGTCATAGGTTTGGGGGTCCAGTGAGTGGCATTATTTCACCCTAGGGACTACAGCAAGGCGGAGGCTTTTAGGGTTTCCTGATGTTTGAGCTAGTAAATTAGCTAAAAGAAGAGGAGCTGTGAATTATGGAGGAAGTGTTACAAAGGGGAGAAGGAAGGTAAACCCGACTCCTCCATCACCCTCCCCAGATCCCATCCCAGCCCTTTGCCGGCAAGTTATGAGCACTTGGGCTGACTTCCAAGTTCCCGAAGTTCAAATGTGGAAAAATCCAGCTAATCTCCTGGAAAATCTCCTGACATGTACTTTTCTTTAAGAGTCTAGGCAGACTGCAAGCCTCTCCCCTCTCCCCCCTCCCCTCTCTGGCACTCAGCAGGCTTCTCACTAAGGATGGGCTCTGCTCCCTGGCCGGGTATTGATACCAGATACACAATGGAATTTGTCAGGGCAAGGCATGTCTTACTGCTGACCCATTAACTCAGTTAGTGCATTAGGAGGGGGAGTGCTGATTCCGCACATTCGATTTGGACTGTCAGGCCTGATTTGAGCTTATTTCTCATTGAGGATTCCATATCAAAGGCTGGGATAATAGAATTACAGGACATTAGGACTTTCAATCTGGAAGGGACCCTGGAGATCATTTAGTGCCGCTTGCTCATTTTACAGATGAGGAAACTCTTATTTTTTACTTTCAGGGACTCAAGTAACTATTCAGCCTTTGATACATGCATGAAATCACTAGCTCCCACGTATGGAAGCTCTGTGTGCAAGAGAGGTGAGCCAAGAACAGAATCTTCCTATTGAGTTATTCTTGATGTTGGCTTCAGCTTCATCAAAGTCGGTCACGCACACCCTTCTGGGCAACACACGGTCTTCAGGAATATGTAGATGCCATGGTTCTGACAATGGCTGGAGGAAAATTGTGGTGTTTTTACTTACAGGGTACTTCATACAGTTTAATAGCAAAGGCATCCTTGACGTCTGCAGCAGATGGTACCCAGGGCAGGCAGCTTTTTCTAAGGAATCTAGCTGGATTTTAGCTGATGAAGTTTTCTGTATCATTTGGTGATCATATTTCATCTCAGACTTTTGAACAGGACAGATGGTCCACCTGGATCTCATTTTGCCACATTTTATTGATGGTCTGAGTCAGATCTTTCACGTTTGTGCTAACTGACCTTGAAGGAGTAGCTTGTTGCTTAACTTTTATGACATAGACAAGCAAACTGCTTGCAAATTACGCAACATAATGGTGATGAACAATGAATTAGAACTTCTTATTAATATTTATTGCCTGTACTTAAAGAATTAGTGAAGACTGTAGATCATAGCCATCTATTGAACAAAAATCCTAAATTAATTTTGATGCAAACACACACATATATAGTAAGTACTATGTTTTTGTTGGAGAATCCTTGGTCTATGCCATGGTACCACATAGTCACCTTCCTATTGCTGCTCTAATTCTGTGGATATCAGACACTTTTGCCCTTCTATCTTTGTTGTTCTGAGTAATTTGCAGGAGTCACTGTGCAAATCAACAGGAGTTCACCATCTAAAACATAACATCCATCAGTGACAACTGTAGAAGCTAGACAAAGGTCCTAATCAAAACCCCAATCCAGCCATGTGAAATACATACAACCAATGCTCCAACTGATGGACATTTGGATGGCAATTTCTTAGCTCTCATTCCTCAAGCTGGTCATTAAAACAGAAGAGAGTTTAAGGTGTGGTCAGTTTAGAGAAAGCTTAGTATACAAGATGGCCAGTAAGCAAGGTGAGGTCTTCAATTGGATTCTGGAGTAGAGGAAGGATATCAGAGGGAGGCTCAGGCAACTCCAAGTGTGGACATGAGTTTAGAATGCTGTAGCCACATCAGTTTCTAAATGGTAACAAAAGATTCCACGGATGTAAGATGTTATCAGTGGAGGACACTGGCTCCAAGTTAGGTGGACTCGTCTCTGCAATATTTCTAAAAGCCTAAAATTTAAAGAACACTTAAAATAATACCTGTTACATCCATTTAGCCTTTTGATGTTGCCTATATTTTGAAATATAATTACACAAATTATAAAATTATAAACTGAGGATGGTTTCATACTCATCATTTTGCCATGTGCTCAGAACAGTTCTGAGAGGTACTTATTTCTATCTAGCAGCTTTGGAAATAGAGAAACCAAGGTCAGGAGGAATGGTTTCTTCTATGTTCACCAAAATCCTCTTACTTAAAAGTGGTGACTGCGTACCTTAGATTCTTGGCTTGTCTGACTCTAAAGCATAAGTTCCTCTCCCTTCCTCACTTAGTTTTCTGAATCTGGCTTTCAGAGATGGAAAGAAGTTGGGAAAAATAAGATGGCTATGAAGGTACCAGGTGTGAGGAATTCAGAGTGACACACCTGGCTCCTGGTGTCATGGAAGTTCACCAAAGAGCTCCCATTTGCCTTGGACTCCTCGTAGGCTGGGGTCTAAGCTTCAAATGGACCATTGCCTTATTTCCTTGTATGTGATTGACTTATATTTGATGTGAGAATTCCTTCTGCTGTGGCGTGATGGGTGTGGTCTCAGCTAGGCAGAGGAGCAGCTGCAGATCTGGGGCAGTTCTGACTCACCTAGAAGAGTAGACAAGGTCACCACTTCAAGTCCAGCCATGCTGAGTCCTTTTCCTCACCCTCTGCATATCTCAGTCTCAGGGGGCCTAGAAATAAGGAGTCCAGGCCCTTTGAAAACTGGACTTTGTGGCTGAGAGGAGAGCTATACTCCATCCACATCACCCACTGGTCCCTGAATCTCTTTTCTGATCCCAAATTTCAGAAGATTGAGTTTTTGCTCTTATAACCCAAGTTCAGTGTTGCTGTCTCTTGCGTGTAACATTAATCCAGAGGAGATCAAGAATCTACAAACTGCAGGTGTGGTCCGATGGCCTTCAGCCTTCCTGCCTGCTTTGATAATAACTTACTCAAACACAGCTACCCCATTTGTCTATGTGTTTTATGTATCTCCTTCCTACTACTGTGATGGAGTAGAGAACTTGTGAGAGATTGTATGGCCACAAAGCCAAAAGCATTATCTATCCCTTGTTAGAAAAGTGTTATTAATCCATTTGGTCTGTGTATTAATATTTAATCCAAGTAGGGAAGGAAGTCACAGCAAAAGAAGCTGAAATTTTAATGTAGCCAAAAATCTTCTGTGATTCTGTGTGTGTGTGTGTGTGTGTGTGTGTGTGTGTACATGCCTGTGTGTGAATGTGCATACAACTGTGGGGGGATAAGTAGGGACCAGAGGAAGGAATCAAATTTCCTCTTGTATCATATTCTACCTTATTCTTTGAGAAGGAGCTCTCGCTGAACCTAAAGCTTGCAGTTTCACCTAGGTTGGCTAGCCAATGGGCTGTAGTTCACCTATCACTTTCTCTCCAAATGCTCTATGGCCATGCCTGGCATGTGGGTGCTGGGTTTGGAACTCAGGTCCTCACACTAACACAGAAGTGCTCTCATGCAAAGCCGTCTTCTCAGCCCCTGATACTTATTTTTTAAATGCTACTCTTGGTCTGACTTAGAATTCTAGGTTAGAAGCTAGGAAATGCTGTTTAGCAGTTCTTTGAACCATACATAGGCTAATTTACAAAGAATATTGGCCTTGACAACAATTAGACCTGGTTCTGATCACCTCAGAGGGGCCTGCATATGTTTAATTGCTGTTGGATGTTATGTTGGGATCAAAACTTATAAATCAAAACAAATATCACTGTTTTGCTGAATTGTGCCTCTCTCAAATTCATATGTTGAAGCCCTAACCCTTAGTATGACTGAATTCCAAAATAGTGTCTTTAAAGTCTTAAAATTAAATGATGTCACATGCATGGGTCCCTAATACAACTTGTATTCAACTACTAATATTAAAAATACCAGAGACCACCCATTCTGTGGTGAGTGCAAAGGAGAGAGACCCTGAGACATGCTGAGAAGCTACCATTAGCAGTATAACCAGAGAGTCCTCACCAGAAACCAACCCTGCTGCCCCCTTAGTCTTGGATTTCTACCCTCCGCAACCCTGGAAAAGTTAAGTTACCCAGTTTGTGGTATTTGTTAGCCAACCTGAACTGATTAGTATAATCACTAAATTATAAAAATGAGGAATTTTTTCTCCAGCTATGAATATCAGCAGGATTGCATCAGAGTCAGGTGGAAATTGGGAAATTGAGTAAATCTGAAAAACAAGACCAGACATTTTGCTTCCTGATAGGGTTCTAAGGACATCATTGGGGGATGATTGACATACACTAAACCCCTTTAAGATGCAACTGATGGGTCTGACACCTGAAACTCTCATCATAAACCAAACAACAAACACATCTATAAGAGCCCCCCAAATTCTGCATACTCCTCTGCCACCCTTCCTTTAATTCCTTACTGCAACTTTCCTGTTCCTCAACAAGATGCAACTACTAATACTGTTATTAACACTATAGATCTGTGAACTAATTTACATTTTCTAGAATTTTGTATACATACATATAACATATGTGTATATGTAATATGTATATATACACATGTGCATATACATACACAGATATATGATTCATTCCAGGTGATGTCATTTTTATTAATTATTCTGCCATTCACCTGTGCCACTGTTTATATCACTATTTCATTTTATTTATTGCCAAGTGATTTTCTGGACTGTGTAGTGTACTGTTGACGGCCAGTTGTTTGTTTCTAGTTTTTTGGAACCCTAAATAAAGTCACTAGAACATTCACTCACAAAGTTTCATGTGAATGAATGTATGGATTCCTTTTTACTCTATCTAATGGAAAACACGTGTTTAATTTTTTAGGAGGCTGTCAGGCTGTTTTCCAAGTGACATGCCATTCACATCCTTGCTGACCATGCACAAGGGCCATTGTTTCACAGTCTTGCCAACTTCTGACACGGTCAGTTTTCTGTATTTCTGCCCTTATTATAGCGCTTTGTGCAGTGGCATTTCACTGTGCTTTTTATTTGTGTTTCCCCATTGAACATGGACACTGATGATCTTCTAATGGGTTTAGTTATCATATCGGTGTATTCTTTGTGTATATGTGTATTTGTGTACGCCTGTGCATGATCCTGTGCAGAAGCCAGAGGACAGTTTCAAGGGTGCAGTTTCACTTTGCTTTTTGAGGCAGGATTTCTTGGAAGTCACCAAGTTGGTTACCTTGGATAGTCAGTAGCCCAGGGATCTGCCTGCCTCCTAAGTTGTCTTCTGTTTCGTTTTTAAGGAGTAGTTTATTCTTTTCCATTTTAGTTTTAATTGCCTCATTTTGTTTATAGTTGATGAGGACTCAGTTCCCCATTAGGTCTCTAATTAGGCATTTAATTACACATACTATGCTTTATGAAAATTTAAAAATTTTAAAGTCCTGTCCAACAGTATGTCAGAGAGAAGACTGCAGCCCATAGTGTATCCTTACTATTTTATTTTATTGGCTTTTTGAGTCAGGGTTTCTCTGTGTAAGAGCCCTGGCTGTCCTGAAATTTGTTTTGTTGACCAGGCTGGCCTTGAACTCACAGAGATCCGCCTGCATCTGCCTCCCCAGTGCTAGGATTAAAGGCATGCACCACCACTGCCTGGCTATCATACCCTGATTAATGTGTTAATGTATATGACTTCCTAAAATGTCTCCTGAAGTTGGCAGCTTAAAGCATCCTTTGTCATTCCACAGTTTCCGTAATTAAGAATTTCAATGTCACTTAGCTGAGGATTGAGTCACCATCTGTGACCAAGTGAGCTAAGGAGCTGGACAGCATATTCATGTCACAAGAAATAAACAGCAATGTAAGCTTAACCCATTTTCTTCTCTTAAGTGCTAGAAGACACTGTGTGTCTGAGAACTAAAACTCTTGCCTTCTAGTAGACGAAAATGTTGATCTTCAGATGATTTATGTTTATAATGAGTACTACCTACTTTGCAACAGAGTTTTCTTTTTTATTAAATTATTTTATTTATTTTACATATCAACCACAGTTTCCCCTACCTCCTCTCCTCCAATTCTTTCCCCCCACCTCCTTTCTACCATCCCCCATCCACGCCTCAAAAAGGATAAGGCCTCCCATGGAGTCAACAAAGTCTGGCATATCATGTTGAGGCAGGACCAAGCTCTTTCCCCTTGCATCAAGGCTGAGCTAGGCATTCCACCACAGGGAATAGGTCCCGAAAAGTCAGTTCATGCACCAGGGACAGATTCTGGTCCCCATGGATAGCTTTCTTATTATTTAAAATTAGAACCTGGAGCTAGAGAGATGGCTCAGTGGTTAAGAGAACTTGCTGGGGTTGAGTCCCCAGCCCTACATGATGACCTGTAACTACAATTCCAAAGGATCCAGTGTTCTTTTTGGCACCTGCAACCAAGTGGTGCACATAAAAATTATTGAAAACTAAATATAAACTAAACTGAAATATATGCTTTGTATGAACTTAGATTGGGAATGTACTAGCCACTATGCAGTTACTGTAAGTCACAGGAGTAACAACTAGATTAGGAGTGTCCAAAGATGTGTTTATAAGACCACGTCTCTGTCCCTTTATCCTGTTCTTCTCCCCTACTTCATCTTTCCCCTCCTCTTCTTTCCCCATCCCATTCCCTTTCTTCCCTTCTTCACCTTTCTTTTTTCTTCCCCACCTCCTTCTCTCTTCTTCTCCCCTCTTTCTTTCTTCTATGTCAGGGTCTCACATTGTATCTCAGGCTGGCCTGGAACTTATGGCATAGCTCAAGATGACCACAAAATCCCAACAGTGCTCCTGACCCAGTTTCCCAAGACCTAGGGATCAGAGGCACCAGCATCTATATGCAGCATACATAGCTATTTTTCTACCAATGCAACACTGTGTAGTTTAATCAAAAGATAACTATACTTGCTGATGAATTACTTTTTTTCTATTAGCGGCCTACTTTTAAGAGATGATTTGTACAGAACTGTTTAACTAGAACAACCCACGCAGACTTTCAAGATGCTCTTCCAGAGCCATTTCACTGAAGTGACTCCTTCTCCACACAGCTGCCCATAGCAGGGGCAGGGCATTTGTAGAGTCAGTCTGCTTCTCTGATTCCATTGTAGCCTAAAATTTATTTGGGATACAAACAGAGAGAGAAGGAAAAAGCAATGCAAAGTCTAAAGAAAGTCCAGACTCCGTGAGCAGCTAAGAGTGTGGCAAAGCTAGTCTAGAAGGGGATTGGATATTTCAAGGCATTCAGGGGAAGCAACTGTTCTTACATTGTTTTGGAAAGCCAGGATCCTTCAGCAGAGAAATTTCTTAGGAGTCAGAGAAAGTTCTGAATATTGTAGAAACTGGATCTTCATAGACAATTGTCCTTAGGAAAATGGAGGCCTGCACCCCTTCACAGCCCCACATTCATTTCACTTTAGCATTGCCCCCAGATGTGCTTGTGGTGGATGGGTTCAGGGGCTCTAGTTAGAGGGCTCCACATAGGACATTGCCACTCATAGGGTTTTATTTGTGCCTTAGGCAAGGCCGACTACATTAATCACGAGCATTTTTAAAGTAGTGCAAGAGAGTCAAAAAGCTGAAATTTGGTTTAACAAATTGAAGAATTCTTTTGATGGCCGTCCAGATTTTCATTCAACCAGAGACTTTCTCAGTGAATGGCAGAGGATCAGGGGGACTTGGGGACAAGAGTTGCCATAGAGGAAGCACTGTGGTTATAAGGGAATGCAACCACTTACTTAGTCCTTTTGTCCTTCCTTCCTTTTTTCCTCCTTTCCCTTCTCCTTATTTTTTCCTTCCCTCCTCCTGTCCCCTCCTCTTACCCCTCCTCTATTCATTTTCTTCTCTTAGTGATTAACCCAGGGCTCAGTGCATGCTGATCACGTACCCTGCCACTGAGTTACACTCCAGCCCACCACTTCTCCGTCTTGCACTCTATACCATTTCTATTAGCTTAAATCAGAGTGATGAGTGTCAGATTTTTAACATAATCTGGAAAATGGCAATGTTTTGTAAGAATCCTATTTTAGTGCAACTTATTTTCATGTGTGCTTAAGCTTAAAGCCTCTGGCATATGCTGATGAATCTTGTTCAGTAAGGTGTTACACGACATGCATTCATGCTTTCTTGTAAAAGAAATGGTTGCAAAATATCAGCTAAAGCTCCCTCTAGCCACTTTGTCACAGACAGAATTGTGTAAATGAGACTTCAAGTTTAGTGGACACATTGGACTCTGTCGTTGTATGCGTATATATAAACATAAATATATGTGCATTTGTTGAATAGTTTCCTTCAAAATAGCACAAAAGGTTTACACATATGTTGGTAGGAATCACCCGGAGAACCAAATCGCACATAAAAGCCTCCATACAAAGGAGGACGGTTATGCTATAAATAGTTCAAGATGAGCTTCCCTTTGAACGACTCTATTTTGTTATCTGGTATTAAGCAGTTTTTATTCAGCAACTTCACTTCTGTTCCTTATTACCAAAGAGTTATTGTGTTTTCACTTAAAGTAAACTTGACTTTTAAAAGGAATAGTAAGAAGGAAGTTTTGTTGCTGTTGGTTTCCTTTTGTAAATAAATATTTACTCAAGCCATGAAATTTCTCTTTGAACAACGGAGGCCTCCAATGGGGAGAGATTCTCCAAGCTGTGGCATATTCTTGTGGTACAGTATGATTACACGCTCAAATGTCATCATGAAACATGTGTAGTGTAATAATAATTCCAAAATCAATCTGTAAATAAAACAACATCTATAAATGCAGGCACATGCAACTCATGTGCTGAGATTTTGTTTAAGTATGTGGGACATCTCTTTTAAAATATTGAAAGTTTACCAGGAATGGCCACTTTAGAAGCACTAACGATGTACGCCTGTTCTGTGAAACAATTTGATTGTTGGATAATCATAATTTTTTCTGGGATTAATTAAATTTGATTATTTATCTAAAAATACAATAGAATTCTGTACATAAAATGCTATAATTAGGACAAAATTACTCATGTTTAAAAAAGTGAAAGAATTACTAATTTCTATGATGTAGTCCATGTTAAAATTTGCATTTAATTAATACAGAGTGATGTGCAAGAGGTTATCCTTTAAGCATTTGTAAAATTTTGGTTATAATGCTACTTATGTGGATTCTAAAATAAGAGAAAATTTGGAAGCATAAATATTCAAACTAGGGATTTATTTAGATGTTGTAGAAGATAATGGTCATCATAAGTAAAACACAGACAAAAGAAGATTATGCTATTCCTATCAAGTATGATTTTATCTAATACAGCATCCAATGTTCTGTTAGATGCCTGTCTAGTTTATAAATTGATGGAATCACACATGTAAATCTGTGCACAGATAAACACATATGTTGTGTGCTTGTACCTTGTAAATGTGTCTAATACAGTTTATATATACATGTTAAAAAGTGGTATAAATTGTTTAATATTGTACATATTCCTCAATAAAATGAAGACATTTTGAAATGGTGTGAAAATTTGTGTTTCTAGAATCACAAAGAGAAAAATTAATCACAATATTACCTCCCCCCCCCCCCAGATGTGTTGCACTACTGGGCAATGGAGCTTTGCTATCTAAGTATTTGGAGTCACAATGCATTACAAGATCACTAATTTGTTACTATGCTTAGTTATTTTTGTGACTGCACCTGCTAATTCAAAACTCTTCATGCTTGGCAGCCTTCTTTTTTTTTTTTTTTTTTGTATTGCTGATGTCACCACAACCCATAGGCCTCTGAGGCTCTCCCTAAGGTCTTCTGTGCTTGGGGATAGAAGGGAAAGACAGAGGCGTTTTATGGGCTTGAGCTGATAGAGCTTCCAGATGGAGCTGAGCATGGTTTTGTGACAGACAGTGCCCTCATATTTGTTCATTTATTGGTTGTTTGTGATGTCTGGGGCCCATGTCATGCATCTGTCACTCTTGGCCAAGCAGAGACTGTAGACTGAAATTTCTCTTCCACCCAGTCCCACAGTCATGCAGTTCCAAATAAACACACAGAGGTTTATATTAATTATAAAGTGTTTAGCCTATTAGCTCAGGATAATTTTTAACTAGCTCTTACAACTTAAATTAACCCACAATTACTATCTATGTTTATCCGTGTAGGTTGGTATTTTCTCAGTAAGACATTCTCATCTTGCTTTCTCTGCTTCTGGGTGATGACTAATGCCTCTCTGCTTCTCCTCTTCCCAGAATTCTCCTAGTCCAGCTGCCCCACCTATACTTCCTGTCTGGCTACTGGCCAATCAGCATTTTATTAAACCAATATGAATGACAAATCTTTACAGTATACAAGAGCATTATCCCAGAGCAAAAGACACTGGTTTTTGTTTTCCTTTTGTTGTTGTTATTTGTTTTGTCTTTTTTCCATGAATGTTTTTATGTGTTTCTACATCCTTTAATTTTAAATCATTTAAAACCTTTGGGCTTAAAGAAAACTTCTTGTTGACAGCATATAGGTAGATTATTTCATCTTGCTTGAGAAAAATCTAAGGTATGACTGGATTATTTGAACAATCAATAATTTCACTCCATTATTGTTATAGATAAATCTATATTTGGCATTATAGTTTTTAAAATTATATATATATATATATGTGTGTGTGTGTGTGTGTGTGTGTGTGTGTGTGTGTGTGTGTGTGTGTGTGCATGTATGTAACACTCCTTGAGGAATATGTGTTGATGGCAGGGAGCTTGCCACCTTATATCCAGTGACTGAACTCAGGTTTTCTGGCCTACTTGCTAGTACCTCCATTTTGTGGTCCAATTTTAATGTTTATTTCCTGTGTTTCATGCTATCTTATGTTTCTCCTCAATGCCTTCTTCTGCATTTTTTTCTGCAGTATTATTTTAGTTCCTCTAATGACTTTTACTGAGCTTATCTCTCCATGTCTGTGATTTCTTTACCCAAGGATTCATCCAGCCATGAGTGGAGAATATTAAAGAGCTGGGTTTGGTGGCTTACATCTGAAGTCCAAGCATTCATCAGGCTGAGACAGGAAGATGATGAGTACAAATTCTAAAATAACAAAACACCTTTCTCTGGTGCTAACCACCTATTTTCTTATTTCCCTTTCTGTTCTCATTTATTCCTTTTGTGTATGTGCTTCCAGAAACAGTTTTGAATTTAATATAAATTCCAGCACTTGCATATTTGTTGAGGAACATTTACAATATGGAATAAGGTATCATTTAAAAATACACATGCATAAAATATAACCTGCATTGTATATCTTCACTATGTCTGCATGCATATATCCATGTATTCACAAATGCCTGGACTTAGATGTATGATTCATTATGCTTAGGAACTATATGAACATGAAACACAATAATCTGAGAATTGCACATAAGAAAGAGACTGGAAAGACCTGCACTTTCTCCCCTATATAGTTCATGCATTTGACATCACCCCACAATCCTTGCAGAGCATTGTCATTTTTCTCCACTCTTTTCTTCCCTCTCCTCTTCAGTTGGTCTAATCAATGTGATTCATCTTTAAATATGCTTATTTACCCTCTGTCAATTCATATTTGCTTAAGGATTTTTAACTCTAGACTTTCCCCTGCTTCCCTTTAGCCCTTTATTCTCTTTGTTGGGGTTTGTTTGACCTGATGCTATATTGTACTTTATTTCTTGTATTATGCTTTGCTGTCCTTCTTTGAACATAGTTCCCATGGATATTTTGAGGCCTTTGCTCTCCTTTGTTGGTTTGTTTGCTTTTGCTTATTTATTTTTTTCTTTTTACACCCCAACCAAAGTTTCTCCTCCTTCCTCTCTTCCCAGTCCCTCCCTACCACCTCCCCTCTCGCTGCCATCCTCTCCTTCTCCTCTGTTTCTCTTCAGATACCGGCCTCCTATGGATATCAGTCAGTCATGGTTATATCAAGTTGCAGTGAGTCTAGACACCTCCTCTTCTATTAAGGCTGGATGAGGCAATCCGGTAGGAGGAATGGTCCCAAAAGCAGACAACAGAGTCAGAGTTAGCTCCTGCTATCCCAAGTTATACAATTGTAACATATATGCAGAGGATCTAGGTCAGTCCCATGCAGGCTCCCTGATTATGGGTTCAGTCTCTGTGAGTCCCTATGAGCCCAGGTTAATTGGTTCTGCAGGTTTTCTTGTGGTGACCTTGACCCCACTGACAGCCTTTGCTTTTAAACCTGACCTCTGGGTACTCTCATAGGCACTTCATCTCCTGCTATGAAGCATGTGATTTCTTTGTCTGCATTCTGTCTTTACCCTGAATACTAGACAGTTTCAGATGTGTGTTATAAGCTCTGTGAGTAGTAGTCCTCACACCACTGGACTTGTATCACTGTTTATTTACATTTTAGTGACTGGTTGGAGCATTTCAGTAAACTCTATATACCCTGATGCTAGTCCTCTCTTGGGTGAGGCTAGCTTCAGGAATAGCCTTCTGTTACTTCGATTGTATGATCTCAAGTGTTCTGTCTTCCATGTCTCTGATTCACTTTTGCTTTTACCATGATAGTTTGATTCTGTTTTTGAACCCTCTCAATGATTTCTTTTTCATATCAGAATTCTACTTTACAAAGGCACAATTTCCATTTCTTTCTAAAAGGTATTATCTCTTTACTGATATCCTGCATTAAGAAATTGTTTCCATCCGCTGTCCCTTGGTTTTCTAAACTTCTGCTAACTTGTTTGTGATAACTCCTTTGGCATTTCTGGATCCTACATAGAATAGCTGGGTCCTTTCAAACACAGTTTCTATTGCCCCCTTTTCTTGTTTCTTTAAATGTCTCGTGTTTTGTTGTGGGAAACTGGACATTTTAGATCGTATGTTGTAGCAACTCCAGATTCTGATTAGTTTTCCCTCTTAGGAGCCTGTAATTATCACTGGGTTTTGTTATTTCATCTGTTTTGCGGTGTGAGCAGACTAACTGTGTGACTCCTACTTCCTACACTGAGTGCTGCCTTTGACTCACTGCCCAGGTTTTCCCCTCTGTTTTAATTGTGGATTCCTAGCAGTCACCACTAACTCCGCATAGTTTAATACTCAGCCAGTGACCGAGTAGTTTGTAGAGTTAAATCTATAAGAGTCCCTCCTTTTGCAGCTGATCTATGAGCAGCCTGGGACACTTTCAAGTCTGTACCATTCTTTGGGCACCAGCAGTTCTCAGCCAGGTGTCCCTCCACAGCTGCAACCTCATCCATGTGCGCAGTCTTCAGAATCTTCAGAAAGAAATCTAACACAGCCCTTCAGCAAATCTCTCTCTCTCCTGAGAGAACATCCAGGATCTTGCTCTTGCCTCTCAACCAGGGAAGACAGTCTATTGCTGTTCTCCACCATGGCGAAGGAGCTAGTGGGAGCCGGGAAGGGTGTCAGTCTGCATCATATAGCTTTCTTCTCTGAATGGTGCAAGAATTCAATATTTTTTTTTCAGCACTTTGTTTTCTTTTTCCCATTTCAACACTACAACTATCCCAGTTTGAGTTCTGTTACTGTGATAAACACTATGACCAAAAGTAAACTGCAGATGAAATGGTTGGTTTTATCTTGTACTTTATAGAATACCATTGAAAAAAGCCTGTGTAGGAACTCAAGCAGGACCCTGGAAGGGGGAACTAAGCAGAGGCCCTGGAGGAATGCTATTTACTGGCTTGCATCCTTGGCTTGCTCAACTACCTTTCTTGTATAACTCTCAGGCCCACCTAACTCTCAGATCCACCACCCACAGTGGGCTGGGCTCTCTGTCATTAACTAGTAGTGAAGAAAATGATCCACAGACATGCCCATGAGGCAATCTGATAGGGACAGTGTTTCAACTAAGGTTCTGTCTTCTTAGGTGTATTAAGTTGGCAACCAAAGTTAGCTAGCCATCACTGCTTCCAGTCCTTTATAGCTCATTTACTGGTACTTTGACATTTTTGCCTCTGTGTTCATGAATGTGTGTGGAACTGACCTGTGAGTTGCATGTGTTGGAATGTGCCGCTCTGAGTTCCTTGCCCTCTCTGGTCTCTGGGATCTTGCCTATTAGTGTTTGGATCTTGACTGTCTCTCGAAGATCTAAGTGCTGAAGGCTTGTTTCACAGGCAAGTGACAGACCATTTGGGAGATGGAGCATAGTGAAAGGAAATTAGATCATTGATGGTGTCTCTCCTTTGCTCTTGTTCCCCAAAAGGTGAGCCGCCATGATGAAATACCTCATCATAGACTCCAAAGCAATGAGGCCACTGACCATTGACTGCAATGTCTGAAACTGAGGTGCTAAAACAAGTATATCCTTCTCTCTCTCTCTCTCTCTCTCTCTCTCTCTCTCTTTCTGTGTGTGTGTGTGTGTATGAGTGTGTGTGCAAGAACTTGGGGCAGAGGATGACCTCAGGTGTTAGCATTCAGGTGCTGTTGTCCCTCATTTCCCATTGGCCTAGAACTTGGCTTGGCTGGCTGTCCTGGGAGCTCCAGAGATCTGCTTGTCTCCACCTTCCCAGATTTGGGGATTATGTGAGCATGTCACCATATCAGGCTTTTAAAATAACTTTTATTTATTTATTTTACAACCCAACCATAGTTTTCCATCCCTCCTCTTCTCCCATTCCCTCCCCCCATCCCTTTTGGCCAACCTCAATCCACACCTCCTCTGTTTCTGTTCAGAAAGGACAGGCCTCCTATGGGTATCAACCAAGCATGGCATATCAAGTTGCAGTAAGACTAAGCTCCTCCTCTTGTATTTAGGCTGGGCAAGGGAATAGAGCATGAGGAATAGGTTCCCAAGAGCCAGTCAAAGCTTTAGGGACAGCCCCTGTTCCCATTGCTAGGAGCCCCACAAATAGAACAAGCTACACAACTGTTGCATATTTGTAGAGGTCTTAGGTCAGTCCCCTGCAGGCTCCCTGGTTGTTGGTTTAGACTCTGTGAGTTCCTATGAGTCAGGTTAGCTGTTTCTGTGAGTTTTCTTGTGATGTCCTTGAGTCCTCTGACTCTTACAATCTTCCTTCCCACTCTTTAGCAAGATTCTATAGTGGGATTTCTAATTGGTCTTAATAGTAAAAACCCGGAGTCAGATATTAGGGGGTGAAAGTTGAAAGATCAGAGCAGCAGAGAAACCAGTCACTAGTTCTTACCTCTACGAAATCCTCAGACCAAATGGGGCATCCTGTCTCTACAAGTCCTCAGACTGAGTGCCCTAAGCTTCCCCCCCATTATATCCCTCTCTCTACCAGCCATATCCCTTCCTATCTCCACCTCCCTAGTGCTGGAATTAAAGGCATGTGACCCCCTAGTACTGTGATTAAAGGTGTGAGCTAACACCACCTAACTCTGATTCTCTTTTAAACTGGATCAATCTCATGTAGCCAGAGATCCATCTGCCTCTGCCTCCCAAGTCCTAGGATTAAAGGTGTCACCACTGCCTGGCCTTTGTGGCTCATTAGTGGCTAACCCCACACTCTGATCATCAGACAAGCTTTATTTGTTAAAGGACAAACAAAATATCACTGCAGGATTCCCTGAGCTCTGGCAGTGATAATTGGGGCAGTCACCAATCTGATCACAAGGGTGACCCCAGCTAAGACTCTGAGCAAGAGTGGATACATAGCTTGAACTTGCTATCTCCTGTGATCAGATTGGTTTTTGCTTTGTTTTTAATTGGGAACCTGGGGGCTCAAACTTAGGTCCTTATTCTTGCAAGGCAAGCACTTTGCTCTCTGATATCACCTAGCTTGACACTTGCTTCTTAAAAGTTGTATATGTGTCAGGTATCGTGACACAGTGACAGGAAGCCGACTCGCTCACTACGCAGTCACAGAGGCTTTACAATGACTCTTATGTACCGAGCACCATGCAACGTGCCAGGAAAACAGGCACTAAAAGCCTACCAATGTCACAATCTAAGTATGTGCTTTATCCTCAGAAAGGGAAGTTTTGTAATTAAAAGCTTTCTTTGGAAATTTTTTACCCCCGTAATGACCAATTCACTGCTACTTTATTTTAGAAGCTGGTGGAAATGAGCCTTCATTGTGGCACTGAGGCTGCACTGAGAGCTACGTGTGCCTGGGATGTTAAACTCCTCTAAGACCAGACATTTACCTATGAGCTGGGTACACAACAGGGCTGAGTTCCATGCGTCTTTGCATCTCAGAAAACCTGGAAAATTCCCTAGAGTCTCTTCCCAGTCCTGGACAGGATTTCTTTGTTTTACATCCTTTTCTCTGTTTCAATTAAAATAACAAGCTAATTCTTGTTCAACAGACATTTTATCCACTGAGTCATCTCTCCAGCCAGTTGGTGTTTTAGACGCTCTGCAGAGGGAGGATTTCCCTTGCTTTAGACACGCCAGCTGCCTGAGAGGGTTGCACTGGAGGAGTGGCCTCTGTGGCATTGTTCGGAAGAACCCAGGTCCTTGTATCTAATACTGATGCTTATTTGTTTATTTTTTTTTAAGGGAAAGCTATACTCACTGTTTCTAGTAAATTGCCATGGGGTTCTAAGCTCTATCTATTAGGGGTGGAAAAATTGCAAAATATTGTGTGTTGAACCTGTGGGCTGGGGTGTTGTTCAACAACACAATACGTACCTAGCATGTGCAAGGCCCAGCTCTGTACAAGAAAAAGGGGGAGGGGGAATAAAGGCTGATGCCACAGCTCTGGGTCTGCTCTTGGTGTCAAAGCATCCCCCCTCCATTGCACTTCCACCTGTACTTGCTGGCTTGTGAGTGTCCTGGCTTCTTCAGGAGAATATCTCTGTGACAGCCTTGATTTTATGTTGATTTTCTTTTTTTAATCCTCAGTCACCTTTATTGTTATCTGAGAGTTGTTTCCACGTAAAACAGTGAGAACGTCTCCTTGGCGTTTGATAGCAGTTGAATGCACTGGGACTTCGTTCTTTCAGCCTGTCTGCCAACACTGGGGATCCTGCCTGCTGGCTGAGGACGAAAACTGTGAAATGCCTTCACAGCCTATGCAAGAACGGGAAATGAGTGTTACTGGCCCCAGGAGGCCCCCGCTTCCCTAGCCTCTAAATTTTCCTCTAACTCTAGCTTTAGCTTTCAACAAACCTTAGCTGGTAGCCAAGAAAAATACTTTAAAGAACACCCCTTCAAAACCAGAGGGGAAGATTTATAAATTTAAAAACAATTACAACAAAGCAGGAAGTTGAACTGCATGACGGCTCTTCCTTGTCACCTGTAAAGGGGCTTTGTAAGAAGAAGGTGGCGGTTCCTGTCCAAGGATGTTCTGCCTCCATCAGACCTTGAGGTCATTCACCATCTTAACCAGAGGCACGTTCCTGGACATCAGGCAAGTGGCGTATTTCAGAGAAGGAATAAAAGAAAAAAAAACTGGCTTGTACTCCAGACCTCTCTCTCCAAATGGAGAGGAAACTCTGTACATAAGCGTTGGTTCCCCAAAGGAGAGAAAACGAGAAGGCACTTCCTATCCATTAAAGTATCCAAAACATTGCTGAGGGAATATTGAGCCGCTCCAGATGCTAAGTGCGTTAAGTCCAAAGAAGCCAAAAAACATGTGAGGGGCGTTCCTCAAGCAGACCATTTCCTTGAGGAAGGTCAGGGTTCTCCACTTGGTTCCTCGAGGAGGCAACACACTTAGTGACATTACTAGCTAAGTTTAGGGCACTGGGAAGGCAACCCTTTCTTATTCTTCTGGCTCACTCACTGCACTTGAGTGGAGGTGGAAGATTGACCCAGGGGAAGCAGCTGACAAGCCTGGACCACAGCAACTCCTCGGAGCTCTAGACATTGCCATCAAACATAGGACTATAAAGACAAAAATCCAAGGATGCAATACATCAACATAGTGTTTGTTATTATAATAAGCAAGGGATTTTCTAGAAAAGCAAATATACAAATAACAGCAGACACATTTCTGGAGCTTATTAGCACAATGGAAGGATTCCAAGCCAAAGGCTTGGCCAGTGTCATGGGTAGAGCAGCCGTATTACATAGTTTTTTTACTTTTATGAGATAGCCTTAGAGTTGTACTGTTAGTCCTATGACTGGACAGCAAGAAACATGCCACAGGTGTGTGACATGGGAAAGGGTGTGGGCGCAGAGTAGTGGGATTCCGTCAAACAAAGTCTGTACCGGGAACATGCCTATTGCTAGGTCTATGTATCTCAAGGGCATTTCATAGCATAGCCTGCCATGTAAGTGCTGCCAGGCGATACTGTTCAAAGGCTGCTGGTGTGCCCACATGAACATATTCTAGATAATATGCAGTCATGTCCTTTCCACAGGGGTGTGTGTGTCCTTTAAATGATCTTATTTTGCTGAACATAGGCGAAAGTAGGTTGTTGATAAGAACTTTGATTTTTAGCTTCCATTTTAAGGTGAATTCAGAGCATATTTCTCTTTCCAAAAAGTTAAATCTTGTACGTATTCTTGGAGAATGTGTCCCCCCCCCCCATGTCTCTACCTCCTCTTGGATCTCTTCTTGGTCCCTTCTTTCTTTCTGCTTCCTTCATTCTCCCTTCTCTTCTCCCTCCATTTCACTGCCTCTCTCCTCCACTTCCTTTCTCCCCATCCTCCTCTCTTTTCCTCTCCCCTCCTCTCTTGCCTACTCCCCTTTCCTCCTCGTCTCCTTCTCTTCTTCTTCATTCCTTTCCTTTGTTCCTTCTTCTCCCCTCTTTTTCTTTCCTCTCCCTTCCACCTTTTCCCTCTCCCTTCCTTCCCCTCTTTCACCCTCTCCTTTTGTCATCTATTCTCCTCTTTCCCTCTCCTCTTCTTCTCCACTCCACTCCTTCTCTCTCTCTCTAATCCTCTGGTCCCTCAACTCTCCAGTAGGTACAGGAGTTCTGTCTGAATTAGCTGGCTCTGGATTGATGATGTCCATGGAAAGACAATCCTAGAAAGACATGGCAGGATCCAGGCCTCCCTGGAAAGTATCCATTTTCAGCTCCTGGTGCATTCTCAGCTCCTCGATTATTGCTTTTCATCAGAAAAAAAAAAACAGTGTTGACTCCCTGTTTAATTGAATTGGTGCTTATGGTGAACTATATCATGTTTAAAGACAAAAAGATTTGATATTTGTGCCTGGTTTTTAAAATAGAACCTCCGAGCTCTCTGTACAGTATTCACTACAGTTGAGCTGACTCTTTTGGGGAAAATCTGTATTGTATTTGTGTAAAATTACAAAATATCAGCAGTTTAGATCTGATGTTCTACTCATATGTTCTTCCTAATTTTGTTTTTATTACCCTTTGCATAATTGTAAGGTAATACAGCCTCTGCGTTACAGGGACCATTGGCAAACATAAACAGCAACCAAAGTCCAGTGGGCACACATTGCCTCTTGTGCTTGGTCATTGCACTGCTCATAGTAAATGCTCCCCTGGCTTATTCATGATTGTAGACTCACAGGAAAAGGGCAAACAGAGCCCAAGGGACAGCAGTGGTGGCCAAGTCTACCAACCCATCTGGGAAAGTGAGCCCCTGCAGTGCAAGTAAGAGAACAAAAGACATTCATGGTTGGATCCATTGGCCACATGGTCAAGGTCAAAAATCTAACCACCTAAGGCCAGATTCAATAAAGACCCGTCTGGCTTTCATGCCAAGCCACGGAGGCCTGGAAAAATCAATTTTCTGGAACTTGTAAAGTCTCTCATAGTCAAAGCAAAGTCAACATTCCTCTCTGTTCTCACTGCCGCTGAGACGATGCAGAGGCTTGGGTCAGCCATGACCTTGGCTGCCTTCAGCAAGTTGTAGCAAAACCATGCAGAAAGAAAAATGGGCAGTTCTTGGTGCTGAACACTGGCAAACTGCAGGCTGCCATGTATAACATTAGGCCATGTCCTTGCTTATTTGCTTGTTTTTCACCAAACAATTTGGGAGACCTAGCCATGTGCTGGGTGCTGGGCTAGAGGCTAGGAGAAGGAAGGTAAGAATATATGGTTTTGTTCTCAGTGAGACCTCAGAAGGAGATAATTACAGTGCAGGAGTGCAGAGGAGCCCACAGGGGCATGAAAAAGTAGCATTCAATTCAGTGTAGGAGACTAAAGCTCTATTATTGAGGGGTAATAGTAATGTCAGCCTTGAAGATGGCAAGAAGAAGACCCATATGTGAACACCAAATGCAATAATGTATGAATTGGGGTAAGGAGGAAGTGAAAGAGAGACAGAAGGAGATAAAGAGAAAATAAGATACAGAGACAAAGATGAAATCGCAGAAAAAGAAAACAAAGGATGATGGAAAGGAGGGGAGGAAGAGAGAGCACATGGGGAGGAAGAGAAAGAGACCTGGGGAGCGGTGTCTTTGTCAGTGTTTCTCTTTGTCTCCTGCATGCTTTGGTCCTGGAAACCTGACTGAGTGATGTGGAAATGAAGACATGACAGACACTGAAGAAATGGCAGACACACATACAGAAAAGCTGGGATCAGGCGGGATGTGCCACTTACTCTGATGGAGGATGCCTACTCCCCATCACAGAAACTCAGCGTGTTTATTATGTGTGTACAAGGAGGAGGAGTTAGTTAGCCTCTGAGGGAGGTCTCTGCAGGGGAGTAGTCTGAGGCTATAAACTTCCAGCAGCAAAAAGCTGTGGGGATGCTTTCTGCACACACAGTCAACATTGGTGCTTGGACCAGGGAGAGGCTTTGCTAGTCCCCTGAGCTTGATCAGGGAAAAGACCTTGAGGTCCTTGACACATCAACAACACACATTTGCTCAGGATTTCATCTGCCCTCCCCCCGGGGGGTTAAAGGAAGAAGGTACAAAGCAGAAAAGAAAAAAATGGGAAAGGGCAAGATGAGGTGTGTGAAAACCCCCAGTCCTAGCCCTTAGACTACTGGGGAGCAGATGAGAGGTGTGAATTTGAACCAATTCCCAGGGCTTTGGAAACTCAAGGCTACTGTTTTGTTTGTTTGATTGATTGTTTGTTCCGTTTCGTTTGTTTGGGTTTGGTTGTTTTTTTTTTTTTTCTTGCAAAAGGGGCTAATACTGGCATCTTATTTTGGACAGAGCCTGCAAGTGAATGGAAGATACACTGGTACAGACATGGGAAAATCTCACAGTAGTAAGCCTTTAGGACATGGGATCAGGAGAGCGAGGGAAGAGCTGGAGGTGTGTAGGATAATGACCTACACTTTGGACTTTGATGACTGGACCAGGAATGGAGCTGTGCATCAGGCTACAGACTGGAGCAGAGGAGACCACAGAGTGGAGGTCATTGAGAAGGGTGAATGATTTGTGTGCAGAATCTCAGGTTAGAGGGGCTCAGTGATAGACGTTGAATATGATTCTAGGTCAAGAGCAAAATGAGGATTACCAGTCTGTGGGTTATGATCACAATTAGAGATAAAAAATGAGGGAACCTAACCAAGAGAAAAACCAAGTCAAAAGTTCACTAGTGTCCTAGAGCCAGCTCCAGCCAAGAGACTCGGAGAAACACTGAGCGGCTGGAGAGAACAGTGGCCCTCGACATGAGGGTTTTCATCATCTTCAGAATGGCCAGGCAAGGCAAGCACAGTGTAGCGGCCCTCAAGATGGCTGAGTCTATGGCTCAGTGTCAGGCATCCTTGTGAACGTGAAACCAGAAAGTCATGTGATGCCCACACAAAAGAGGATGCCCGCACCTGGAAAGGGTGTCTGAGGATGTTGGATACGTTCAGAGAATATGGCCTCTGTTTGTGTGCAGTGATTATTGCCTGTTGAAGAGAAGATACCTAAATCAAAGGAACTGGGAGGTGAAGGAGTCTTTATTTTGAAGAAGTCATTGTTCTGTAAATGTAAAGGTGACCTTTGTGTGTCACTTCAGTGATGTTCCAGGAACTATTTCTGCCTTTTGAAATAATTTTATTTTTGATGAGCATATTTAATTGTGCACATTCAAGGGTCCTGTGAGATAGGTACTTCAACACATTCATGTAGTGTGCATTGATAAAATCTAACTGACATCCCCTTATCCTTCCCACCATATCTAACCTCTAGTTACTACTGACCTATATTTAATTTCTTTTTTAATGCATTTATTTATTTTTTTATCTTACGTGTATGAGTGTTTGTCTGCATGTATGTATGTGCACCATATGCATGTGGTACTAGAGGAGGCCAAAAAAGGACTTGGGGTTCCCTGGAACTGGAATTGTAAGTGGTTGGTGTTGGGAACTGAACCCAGATCCTTGGCAAGAACAGTAAGCATTCTTAACCACTGATCCATATCTCCAGATCTATATTCCATTTTTTACTGGCAACTTCCAGTAATTTCTTGATGTTGCTTAAATCTGTTCTCGTCTTCTGCCTTAGGCCAGTATCATGTTCCTATCTGCATTTTTATCTGTGCATCTTTGGCATTTATCTTGTCAGGATTGCTTCAATTTTACACTCTTGAGACCTTTCTCTAATCCATCCATTGCCTTTAGGCCATTTGCAGCTATTGTTAATTCTTCTAATTAATCCCATGCCAGTGGACTTGAAAGAACACTGAATCTTGCTAGCTCTCACTTGGAAATCAAGGCCCAGACAAGGCTACTGTCTATTCTTTCATCTTTCTTGACTCTTCTTCCTACCGCCAGAAAGTTCTATAGTGGAATGTGAGCAGAAAAAAAAAATGTCACTTCACTCCCTGAGCAACACTGAGCTATTCTCAGATGTATTAGATAAACTCCTCAACTTCCTTGCTGACTCTTGATAGAAAAACTGAATTGTGTTCCACACATATGAGGTGGATTTTACCTCTGAGGTTTGATCACCATGCTGAATTTGTGCCTTTTTAAACAAAATGTAGCCTAGGATAGCTGCAAAACTGCTTACCAGATCACCGAAAGAGAGGCTGCTAAAAATTCTAAGATATATATCCTACAGGATGGGAAGTAGTGTAATGTTGGTTTGAGAGGAGCAGGTGGGAGCCAAGCTTGAAGCTAACAAGCTGAACAGATGTGGGTACAGTGTAGCATGTGTGCACACATATGCGGCAGTCAGGATGGGGACTACTTCATGGTAAAGAAGCATGGGAAAGTTTCCAGCGTAGAGCCGAGCCACATTTGGTGAGGTTCTTCAGCTCAACAGCCTGTCTTATCCAAGCAAGTCATCCATTGCCATGTTTGGGGTTCATCTCCAGAATTCCTATGTTGGAAACTGTGTCTGCAATAAACAGGGTTGAAAGATTAGATGTCTGGGAGGTGATTGGTCGTGAAAGCTTTGACCTCATGAATGGATTACCCCATGGGCTGCTAGATTAATGGTTAACATCAGTATGGCTTGGCTATGAAAGAAATTCTGCCTACTATGCTTACTTTCCTTGCCTTGGTATGCCTTGTTTTAGTTTATGAAGCAGCAAGATGACTCTCATTAGATGCAACTTCCAGGATTTAAATATATGTGTGTGTGTGTATACATGTATTTATATATATACTTAAATATATATAAACATATATACATATATGCATATATATGTGTGTGGATTTCCTTTATAAATGACCCTGCCTGGGTTAGTATTAAAAGCAGAGGAAACAGACAGGCAACACCAAGATCAAGAGTTACAGTGTGATCACTTGAGAAACAGTAAATGCCTATTTATTGTAAGTGTAATTTATGAAACAGCAGTCAATGGTCAAGATTGTCATGTGTGGGAGCATCATCCTTCCCCAGTCCGTGAATGGAAGCCATCAACCCTAATGGCAGCCTGTCCTTAACCTGTCACTCTTACCGAGTCTACATCCAAGGTAATGGGTGCTTTATCACTTACCACATAGGAAACGGGTGCTGGGGGAGGTGGTCAGGGCACAGCCACCACAGAGCAGGAAGCCTCCTGCTCATGACAGCACGCAGGATTTTGCCTCCCATATGGGCTGACTCCAATTTTCTGCAGAGGTAGAAGACTCACTGCAAATTTCAAAAGAATCAAGAAAACTTTTGTTCAAAGATGAGCAAGAGATGCCTTCTTCTGACTTTCTAACATACAGGATCTGAAAAGCTCCAGGCTTCTAAGCATCTCAGGCAAGAAACAGGAGACTTCAGCTCTGGTGATATGTGGGTGATGTAGGGAGTGGCGGGGGGGGGGCATTTCCCATGCAAAGCTGGTTGTCTCGGAAGGCTCTTTCCTTTCCTCACTACTGAGCAGCTGAGGAAGTCCGATGGCTAAAATTGCCAATCACTGACCATTTTGAATTTGTTCACAGTGTGACCACACTTTGTCACTGCATAGAGTACCCAGTGGGCTTGTCTAGCACACCGGTATGGAAGAGCTGTCAGACTCAATGAAAGACCTACCTACTATGGGCCTCAGAAGTATTTCTAACCTTAGCATCTGGGCAACTATATTAATTACTTAATATCATCCATTAATACACAAGTACGTAATGTTTTTTTGTTTAAAAATTTAGGTAAATATTGCATTACTTATTTTTAAGTATGTAATAATATAATATTTTATGGTATTTCAGATGCTATTTTTGATCATGAAACATTTGCACTCTCTTGTTTTGTGACTTCACAGCCCCTGAATTCATATCTCATGTTTTTCTCTTGTGGAAAAAGCAAAGCAAAATGGGTGGAGGATTGCACGGAGGACTGGAGTTAGGGAGGTCTCCTTGGTTCTCCGCCTACGTGTCAGGGTAAACATGGGTAAGCTATTACAGCTCTGTTGCTTTTTCTTTCATTTCCCCACAAGTGAGATGAGACAGTACTTGGGTAATGACTTGTATGTTTGTAGGCCCTCAGCTGGATCTTGCTTCCTAAACATGCTCTCCTGTTAAAGTAAGCACGTGAATGTTGGTTATTGGAAATCAATCATAACATACTTGACAGCAAGAGATGCCAGAGTAGATGACATCAGCACATCAAACCACACTGGGTTAGAACTGGTCCTGCAAATAGTGCTGCCTTGGAGAGGGAAAGCACAATGGGAAATAGGAAGTAACTAGGGAAACAGGAAGTAACTGGAAGCAATTAATGAACTGTTGAAAGACCGATAAGAAGGCTGTGCTCAATGGAGTTGGCTAAGAGTAGGCATTTTGCATGATCCAATATAAAGAAAACATGTGATATGTACAAAAACATAATTTTCCTGAATATTTGAGAATAATTTGATGACATGTCTTCATCACCCATGTTATCTCTGTGTCCTTTAGAGAAAATTTCATAAAGCCAGCAATATTGTCTTACAATCACAGGACCATCATAGATGGGGGGCACACTATATGTTGTAACAAGGAATCAGAAAATACATATTATTAGCTTAGCATGTGCACATAGTTAACGGTTTATCTGCTCTGGACTAATCCCCCCCCCCTTTAGACAAGATGTCCCTGAAAGAGTAGGTTGATACTGGGAATAAATAATTTGACTCAATGGTTCAAGAAATGCCTGAGCCCAGACATGATGAGGGAAGAGATGAAAAGGTGAAAGAGACCAGACATCACAAGTTTAGAAGGATGGCTGACCACCTGATGAGAGGCGCAGCATTCCTGATTTGTTTACCCCTTCTACATATATAATCTGATTGGAGAAGCAACAAAACCATACTTTTAAGATGTCAATCCACTGTCTTCACAGACTGCCAGTCTTTGAATAAGGGCAGTTTTTAATATTCGATTCCTGTCTCTTCTCATTGACATCTGCAGGTGACAGGTAGCAAGGAGTTCTGTGTTTGGTTTCATTATGATGGCCAAGAAATTGAACATTGTCTGACATATAATCCACATGTGGATTTTGTGTTAGTCTCCAATAGTTGCAGAGTCTTTTCCTAGTCCAGCATCCAATCAAAGATGGAGCTCGAGCATTTACAAGTCATGAATCTTCAGTGTCATTACTCTGATTAGTTCCAAACCATGATTCATCTTCTCAGATTTGATGTTTCTGAGTAATGCCAGCCAGTTACAATAGGATGTCCTTCCTTTAAGTTTGTTTGATGCTTCCCTGGGGTTGTCTTTAGACTAAGCATTCTTTTTTATAAAAATAGCACAAGAGGTAGGGTGTATCCTAAGCATTGGCCCAAAAAGTCAGTTTGTCCAAGTCATGGTGAAAGTCATTTTCCACTTGGTCAAGGTTTTTGGTTGCTTTGTTTTGTTTTTCTGTTTTAAACACTTTGTCCTTGAATTCAGCTCGCTGTGTGCTTTGTTGCTGATTGCTCCTGGTGCTGACGTCACTGTAAAGCCAGCCTCACTGCAACAGTGCCACCTACTGAAATAGAATGATTTTCTCCTATTGCAACAGTATCTTGATGCTTCTCAGACATCAGGCTGGTAAAGGAGTGAGGACTGGGCTCGAGTCTTCAGGGAAGAACATTAGGGGAAACTCAAGGTGAAAATCAAACGTGGAAAAGCAGCACAGTCCCGAGGACCCACCCTCTTTGGAGAACCTTGGGAAGAGCCACTGAGTTTCTCTCCATCTTGTTCTCAAAAATGGAGTGTTCTGATGGAGTGAGTACGGATGGGGGGACACTCGGCACTGAGCCCCGCTAGCACTACACAGCCAGGACCCCACTGCTTCTCTTCCTTTCATCTTTGTAACGCGGCTCCTTACAGACTTTAACTTGTTCCAGCGTTGGCCTCATTGTTTGTCTGGAGATAATATGAGCAGTTGGTCTCGCTCTCTAATTTGAGAGAAAATCTGGCATTCCCCTCCCACCATGGAGAACGCTGGGACGGTCTCTATCATCGTCCCATCACACTGATCAGCAGACTCCACTGCTCCTTCAAACAACGATTTGATCTTCTTGTTGCTAATCAGAAGTTTGAACCTGAAATGCATAGAACAGAAATGGACCAGCTCTAAACCTGATAGCTTGTTTTGTCTATCTGTTTCTGTAAATGCAGCATTTCTTGATGTCAAGAAGTATGGTGGTCAACTGTAGATCAAGTTCCTTTTCTTTTATTATTAGCTATGAAGACACTAACAAGATAGTTCATCAGGTAGTCACATGCTGCACAAATCTTGTGACCCGAGTTTAATACGAAGAACCCATGGTAGAAGGAAAGAACCTACTCCCGAAAGGTGTCCTTTGACCTCCGTGCTTGTTGTAGAACATGAGTGCTGCTGCTTGTGTGCATGCCCCACACACACACACACACTCAGAGACACACAAATACCTCAATAATGAATGAAGATTTTAGGACAAAAACCCAAGTTAGTTGAACTAGAAGAGGAGAAAATGATTTTGTAGATGAGAGGCATCATTCATATCTGGGTGAACAGCAGGTATGGTTTGTTTCTCAGATAACAGTTGGGATTCCAGGTACCAATATTAGCTGTAAATACACACAGACAGTCTCCCATAATAAGAATTAGCAAGACGAACAAGAATTGGAGCCTGGGAAACATTGGATTCAGGAAAGATTGGAGTCAAGTGGGCAAGAGGAGGTGGGGATGTGGCACATTTGGTCAAATGCTTGCCAGGCAAGTGTAAGAATGTGAATTCCAATCCCCACAACCCATGTAGAGCTGGGCATGGCAATACCCACCTGCAATCTCAGGGTTCCTACGCAAGATGAGAGATAGAGACAAAAGAAACCCCAGAAGTGACAGGCAAACAATAGAGAGAATGTTTCAATCAAGGTGGAAGACAATGACGAATACCGAAGATTGTCCTCTGACTTCTATATCGGTACTGTAGCATGTATACACCAATACTCACACATAGGAACATGAGCACATGCATGCAGATACACACACATATGGCGGGGGGCTGTATATAGCCACTCACAAGTATATGATGGAAAACAGCCCCAATAGCCCCCTGCCCAGGTTAAAAGAACTAACGCAAGTGAATTAAATCTGCAGGTGGCAACTATTACCGTATTACAAAGTAACTTCTAGTAATTTCTAGTAATGAGAGTCAGAGGATAGATTAGGATGATCTGGGGTGTGGAGTTGTAGGAAAGATGTGTGGCTGGGTTTCATAGCCTCAATATCCTCTTTAGATTTCTAAGAGTTAGTAGCATGTGGATGCTTTTAGCATCTAGCCCATGGCTTGGTCGAGTCTATGAACATCTTTGTGAACTCTAAAATTAAAAGTGGTTCAGCGAAATGGTTCAGTGGCTAAAGGAACCTGCAGCTAAATCCAATAACATGTGTGAGACCCCTGAAACCATGTGACTGTGGAAGGAGAGAACTGACTCCCACTAGCTGTTCCCCAAGCCTCCACACACAAGTTGTGACACATGTAACCTCACAAACATACTTTTAATTTGAAAATAATTTCGTTAAAAACAATAGCTTTTTTAAAGTAAGTAAAAGTGAGTGGGTTAAGCTCTTTCATCCAGATCTAAACTTAAGGTCCAGCGTTGAGATTTGATTTGTTAGTCCTGAAAATTGTGGAGCACTCAGAAGAAACCCAATTGTCAATAGAAGGGGGATTTTTTTGGGGGGCAACCTTGGGCTAGAAGAATTTACTACTAAGTCCATGGTGTGTGTCTATTAAGTGCTTGTGTACAATCCCTGTGCGATACAGTTCTCAGTGTCCAGAATTGCCTGAATTCTGTGAAGTTGGGTGCTTGCATTAGCACATTGTGACCCATGGAGAATCCACGGTGAAGAGAAAACTGCCCTGTTTCTTGAACGTGTTGGGATGCTGTTAGGTTGCATCATGTGAAATAATTATCAGCTTAATTAAAATGCTTATTGAAAAATTCAGTTTCATTTATAGCGGTGAGAAATAACACAGAAAGAAATGAGGCCGCACTTATGCATTCCCCCAGTGCTAACGTCTTACAATACTGCCACACATTTTTGACCTAGAAAGTGACAGTTTTAAGTGGACCAACCTAATCCATTAGAGATGTTTGGCAAAAGTACAAATTTGCCTAAGATGTGGATAATCCTAAACTCATAAAGTAGAGTAAGTCTGATGACATTGAGACATGGGCCATTACCATATGCATGTGGGTTCATGCTGTGCCAGCGGAGAGGAATCAAGGGCCAGCCAGGCCGATTTTAAGAAATGCCTTGCAGGGATCAGGAGGGTGAACCGTGAGAAGTTCACTGTGGATCTCAATAGGGATACAGAGTGTTGACACAGGCACAACTTCAAGGTCAGAGAGAGCACAGGCAGTCAAGTTAATGTGAGCCATTCTGCCCCTCAGTTGAGGGGAAGCTACTCACGGGAGGGAGAAATTGTAGGTGCCCATAAAGATAGAGGGTGTGGAGTTAGGAGAGTGGATGGGGGAGTCTCTTTTAAAAGAAGAAGAAGAAAATATTTCTTGTATGAAAAGAAAAGAAGGAAGTATGTGTGGAACGATGCTGCCAAGTGTAAACAGGAAAAGCACTCTGCAACTTCCACTGCGGGCTCGAATGCGGAGAACAGTGCCATTCTAACTCGGTCTGTTCCATCTCATCCAGGATGCTGACATTTAAGAGAAACAAATCGGGGTTGGTTTTGTCAAATTGAGGGTAAAGCCATCTTCAAACTCATCTTCACGAAGTCTGGGGATTCCGCAAATAGATGAGGAAACAAGAAAAACTCATCATGGAAGAAAATGGGCAAAACAAATATTCCAGTTTTGAATGGACCAGGCCACACAATTTCATTCTCACGTCATTCTGTTCTTTGACGAATATAAAATGAGATTGGAAACAGGTTTCATGAAGTTCAAAGGCACAATGGACTCCAACGGAAACAAACAGGTTTCTCGGCAGCACAACACCTGCAGCAATTGGTCCAGCATGGTGTTGACCCGCTTCCAGAGGACATCCTGAGGGACCAGTGGATGCACTGCCCCAAAGAGAATGAACTTGAAGCTGAATGAATGATGATGCTCTGATCAGAATCAAAAAGACGGTTGCCCCTTGCACCGGCTGGCTGGCTGTAGGTAGAGCAGGGCTTCTCTTCTGGGTCCCATATTTTAGAAGAAGAAAAATAAAGAAAGAATATACAGATGAAAGACAACAAAATGAAATAGACACCGAACTCATTGGCTATGAATATCAATTTAAGGAAAGGAGAAAGAGGCAGGATGAGAAGAGGAAAAGCAGAGAGGCAGCAAGAAAGAAAGTTTATGCTGTGAGGACATACCGTTACGAATTCTGGCAATGGGCGTGAACCGACTTTCAGGAGGAGGGGATGTGCTGAAGGGAATGAGGCTGTTGAGACAGAGCATCAGGTCTGGCTGTGACCACCACACCACTGTGAGTGCTGCCAGGGTGGTTTGCAGTTGCTTATGTTGAAAGCTTTAACTTTTACCACCACCCATGTTGCTTAGGTAGTAATTCCATCACTCTGAACCCCATTTCCCAACTTCACCCAAAAACACTTGTGTGTTCAACATGTGATCGTACCAACGGAAGTGTTTATAGGATAAGAGAACACAGAAAGCATAATCCGTGTTTCTCAAATTGTATCCCACGGGCAGCCTACCTCCCTTGCACCCCCTTCCCCATTGCCCCTCTGTTTTCCTTCCTTTTTTTTTCTCCATTCATTTGGTTCTTCTATTTTTCACTCTCCTTTCTTATCACAATTTTCTTTCCTTCTTTTAGCCCATTCTTACTTACTGGCTCCCACATGCCATGTGTACAGAGTGAAACCTGACTGTGCCTTTCTTTTCTGATAGTTTTAGCAGTTCCAGTCAATTGGGGTGATGCTAAAGTCACAGAGGTGAGTTTGGGTGTGATGAGCTGACAAAGTCTAAACTTTGGCTTTGGTTATCTTTCTTCTCAAACTCTAATCTAGAAGTAAAGTTATTGAAACTATACCATCAACATGTCAAGTTTCTGTCAGTTTACATTTGTGTAGTTAACCTTTTTTCTGTAGCTTTTAAAAAAACAACTTTGTGTTATATTGTGTACAGCATGATTTTATATGTCTAAAACTAAAGAGTCTCAAGGTCAAATTGAAACACTTTTGCATTAATAAGGGTATTTAACACATTCTGTCCTACTGGTGAAATTTAGAATTTTGTCACTGTTACTTAATTTGCAAATTTTATGTTCCTTAAATGAATGCAGATGGAATCAATTGTTTTTGTTTCTTTTTCTTACGCGTCTTTCCAATGGTCATACAATGGCATCCATAGGTTCTAGTCCAGATTATGGCTTTATGAGATGTACCTTTGCTAATATATTAGTCATAAAAACACAGAGATCCCAGATACTGCATTCCTATACAAAACTTCAGAGAAAAAGCATAAGCAAAACTTATGAAGACAATGGCAGGTTGACTGCTCTCTGCTTAAAATACCTTCAAAAAGTCCTTGGTGTTGTTTCTAATCAGGCCTTCACTCCCACTCGAATGCTCTCATCTTCTAATGCTCTTTGCAGTTTGTCCCTCCCTTCATTTCATCCTTGAAAATTTGAGGTGTACTTGGTGCTCCATTATCCCTTGGTAATCTTCTAGTTTATCTTTAAAGACCATCTGCTCAATGTTAATCAATTAATTGTTTCTAGCTCCATCTCTTCTAAGACCAAACTCATAACTGAGCATCAAGATTTGGATGTTCAAGAAGCATTTCAGAACCAACATTTTAACATCTCTCTGGGTATTCTATCTTCAGACATCTACATAAAGTCTTTTGTTGTTGTTGTTCATTAAATGGGGCCATCTTCATCACATAGGAAAGAGTCACTTTTTCTCAAAAATCCTACACTTAATTAATCACTAATTCCCATTTTCGGAACCATCAAAATACATCCAGAAACTGGCTAGTTTGTCTCATCTTTGCTGCTATACTCTAGAGCCAGTTCAGTACCATTTTTGTTGGGATTCTGATAAAGCAATGTCCTCTCAACCCTATGACTAGTTTTACTCAGTAAACTTTCATTGAATTGTAACTGTGTGACTGATGTGTTTAAGTATTAGGGACACATTAGTATGTGATTAGGTTTTAATGAATGGAGATAGACAACAAAGAAAATGGATTACATATGTGCATGTGTGTTAGATATGAGTTATAGAAAAACAAGAAAGGGAGCAGAATAAAGAGGAGTCTTGGAGAAGTTATACTTTTAAGCAAAATGGTCATAAATGCATCACTCTACTAAAAATACTTGTGGTAAACTATGAAGTGGGCAAGAGCATGGGATACATTGTCCTTGGAAGCAATATATGTGAACACCTTCCTGAGTGATCCTTGTTGAACTCTGAAGGAAATAAAGAAAGCCCTCCCCCCGGGTGGTGTAAGAAAACAGGCAAAGGGCTGAAGAGAGCTGAACTGGCAGAACACACCTGCTGGTGGGAATACAACACAGTGTGTGCTGAGTGGGGGAGCAGGGGACACACACATTATTTTATTTTGGGGTTAGTTTTCTTAAAACTCAAATAATCTTTCCAAAGAACAGTTTTGTGTTTCCAGAAGTCGTTTGAAATGTCTGGAGAGCTCCCATGAAATGCTCTTTGGTGTCTCTTGTTATTGATGTCTTCTGTGAGTGGGGTACCTTCCTCATGACTAAGGAAAGAACATTGGTATTTTACCACTAACTGAACTCTGTACTAAATTCACATTTTCCTGGTTTCCCATAATACCCTCTTGCTGCTCCAAGATTCTGTCCAAGATGATTCATCAGGTTTAGTTGTCATGTATCCTTAATCTCTTCAGGATTTTGTTTTTTGATGATTTTTGACAGTTCTGACATATAGTGGCCTACATTTTGTATAATATCATTCAGTTCAAGTTTGTCTACTTTTAACCATTATATTAGACTGGAGTCACTCACTACTACTCATGGTTAGCCTGGAGATTTAGGAAGAGAGCACTGACCACAAAATACATGAAGTTAGGATATAGGGGAAAACATAGCAGATGCACCCCTGAGAAAGTATAAAGTGCATTTAGAGAAAATCTATGTCATCAATATCATAAAATATTTAAGACAAAGCACACTGTATACAGAGTAACAGTATAAACACACCTAAGTTGAACTTACAAGACAAACACAAGAATAACTTATCTAGTGTTAAAAACTCAAGGGGTAGGGAAAAGCTGAATCAAATAGAAAGAAGAAAATTTAAAATAAATGCTGAGTAAAACTAGAGTTTTACTTATAAGGATTATAAGTTTTACTTATAAGGATTAATAAGGATAGCTACTATTTTAATAGAACAGTAAAATAAAGAAAACCTTGGAGGAGGGGGGTAATATCAATAACTCTAGGAGCAAATACTGAAGCAGAGGTATAGACATATACATGAATATTTTAAAATACAAAATGATGATTGGGATGAATAACTTTATACAACTCCATTTCAAAGATTAACAAAATGCTGGTTTCCTACACCGGTGAAAATGTTAAATTTGGTTTTACAGCAGAACTAAGGACGAGGCTCCCAGCATGCACGGACAATGAAAATGACGATGGCAGTTGAAGATACTTCACTCCCAAAGGCACCAGGCCTAGCGATTTTTCCAGAAAATATTCACAAAAACTATTTCTTCTTATGTCTTAATTCTTTCTGAAAAACAGTAAATCAACACAAGACACCTTGGAAGGCTTATAATAGTCAAAACACAAAACATACAGAATAAAGAAAGAATATTAAGAGCCGCAAAGGAAAAAGGTCAAGTAACATATAAGGGTAAACCTATCAGAATTACACCTGACTTCTCTATGGAAACCATGAAAGCTAGAAGGTCTTGGATAGATGTGCTGCAGAAACTAAGAGACCATGGATGCAAGCCCAGACTACTAT